>JAMPIV010010311.1:0-179416 GCA_024509875.1 Oreohelix idahoensis | reverse complement strand
ACAACAAAAATTGTGGCGTTGCCCTATTCAATTATTGTCCAATTTAAAAAAAGACCATAGTAGCAGAATCCATAGAATAATATCTTATACATGATTTGAGGAGGGGGTTCAAACTGACTTTATCACACACCTCCCCTCTTAAAAGTCTGCATCCCAATGCAGATTATAATCTGTTTGAACGATCCCGATCCAATTAACTCAACTAGGCTTTATGAGTATCCTGGGTGTCTGCCGGGGGGTGTCTGCTAAAAAAATATGCCCCAACATTTTGCGATCCAGGAATGTATTCAATGGTAAACGAATATGGTTGAATGAGAAGAGACCACCTTAATAAACGGGCATTTCCATGTTTTGCCTGGGCCAAAAATATTAATGGCTGATGATCCGATTGTACCACGAATGTTCTACCATATAAATAGATCTGGAACTTTTTGATCGCCCAGACTAAAGCCAAACATTCTTTTTCAATTGTTGAGTAATTTTGTTCCGCTCGGTTTAATTTGCAACTGGCATAAGCAACTGGGTTCAATTCCCCAACTGTTGAAGAGGACCTTTGTAACAAAGTGGCCTCCAGGCCCACATTACTAGCGTCCGTTCTTACCACGAATTCCTGACTCAAATCAGGTAATTTCAATATAAGCTTGCTTGTGAGTTTTTCCTTTAACTCATTATAGGCCAATTCACATTCTGAAGACCATTCAATTTTATCTGGTTTTCCTTTGCGAGTTAAATCCGTCAGAGGCGCACACAAAGAGTTAAAGTTTTTAATGTACTTTTGATAAAACCCACAGAGTGAAACAAAGGATCGCACATCCTTCTTAGTCTGTGGTCTGGGTGCTCTCTGTAATTTCTCCAGGTTCTTGGGGTCAGGGGTCATGCTACCCTGATGTACCGTATGTCCAAAGAATTCCAATTCCTTGCATCCAATACAACATTTTGTTGGTCTAGCAGTCAAATTTGCCTCCCTGAGTCTATCAAATAGCATATTCAAAGAGTTAACGTGTTCTTCAAATGTTTCCGTAGCGATGAGAATATCATCCATGAAATTTGTTATACATGGGTTTTTCAGGGGATCCAACAATTTTCGCATCATTCTGGAAAACACACTCGGGGCATTCTTCAATCCAAACGGAAACATGTTAAACTCATAGTGCCCTTCCGATGTGCTAAACGCCAGATAAGGTCGGATCTCAGGCTTCACTGGAATTTGGTAATATCCCTTGCTGAGATCTACCTTGGAAAAATATTTTGCCTTGTTCAGCCTGGCAAACAGTTGGTTAGTATCAGGTAATGGATCCACATTACTTTCTGTGACAGCATTCAGTTTCCTGTAATCTATACACATTCTATGTTCCCCAGAGGGTTTCCTCAACAACACCACACTGGAGCTATACGGAGATTCACTGTGAGAAATGATCCCTTCCTGTAACAGATAATCAATCTCCTCTTTCAAAGATTTTTCTTTTGCAAATGGGATAGTATAGGCTCTCATACAGATGGGTGTTGGGTCTAGAAGTTTCATGTCATATTCCAACAAGTTTGTGTGCCCCGGTTTATCCGTTAACACGTCTGTATGATTCTCCAGAACCTTTTGAATCGTCTCCCTCTGACTTTTCGTCAAATGTTTACTGATCTTTACCTGTGCAGGAGTCTCACAGGGTTTCAGTGGGTATTCAACAGAGGTGAGAGGTTCATTCTTCATTTCTGTGGCTATGGCCAATGTCATTAAATGTGTTCCTTCCTGAGTGCTTCTGTCAAGATACTTCTTTAAAAGGTTCACATGATAGACTTTTTCCTTCCCTTTCTTGTCTATCTTGTAATTAGTTCTAGATACCTTTTCTAAAACTGTGTATGGACTTTGCCATCCAATTTGAAGTTTGTTGCTGCTGCCGGGTAGTAGAAGAAGCACCTTCTCCCCCACAGCAAGCTCCCTATCCTTCGCTTTCTTATTGTAATATGCAGCATGTTTCTTCCTGGCTTGTCTTAGGTTATCATTTGCAAGTTTCCAGCCAGTTTTCAAACGTGTTGTCAGCTTGTTCACATACTGATATGATGAGGTTACAGTTTCTTCTGCCTTCTCATCTGCCCATGTCCTCAATAAGGCTTCCAATGGACCTTTGATTGGTCTTGTTAATTTTGGTTGGCTATTTGGCAGACCAATTTTTCATGGCACCGGTAATTATCATGTAACTGGAAGTATGGTGGTGGTGATCTTCCTCCCTTTTGTTTGTAATCACACACGAACCGTCCACTGTCAGTTATTTTCCTGGGGTTTCCCCGCAGTTTCAGTTTCAAAGTGAGGCGACTTCCCTCCTTTCTATTTTCGTCAAGTTCCCGGAATTCCGACCAAGGGATTGTCGGGTGGGACTGGGTTGCGGTCACTGTTTGTTCAATACGCATAGTGGCCATTCTACTTGGTTTTTGTGAAGACTGTGTGTGAAAAGGGGTTTTCCTATCCACCGTGTCTACCTTAACATATTTAATTTGCTTTTTATTTTCAGGCCTGTTTTCACCGTAGTGTTTTTGTAGGTCCTGATTATTTTCCCATCGTGTGGGTTTTCCTTTGTTGCATTGGTCACAGGCCTCCACAAATTCTGCAACATCTGCAGCTACGCCTGGCCAAAAGAATGATATAGATACTTTTTGACCTGTAGTACCTATTTTCTCATGTACACCGTCTGACGTAACATGTGATCTTTTTATCACTTTCTCCCTATATGAAGTGGGAAGTACCAGTTGTCCGTGACCATTTGAACCATTTCCGGCCTTCCTATACATTAGTTTATTCTTCATATAAAATTCTCCTTTATTAGGAGGGGTATGGCACTTTGGGAGTTTCTTAAAACACGGCTTCAATGACTTGTCCTCAGCCTGTGCTTTCCTCATCTCCTCTGGATGAGTATTTATTGGGTTGTCCTCCTCCTTCTTTGCCTGTGACCTGGTCTGTACTGCGGCCATGATCACTGGTCTTTTGGGATTTCCCAAGAACACATATTTACACTCCAATATTAGAGGGTAGATTGGTTCGTTTATCACTGCTGCTCTAATCACTCCTTCCACATAGCGTGTTTTTACTCTTATTCTAGCGATGGGAAGTGTCATGGTTGCTACCTCCTTTGTCGCCCCTTGGATTTCCACTGTTTTTGTGGTATATTGATCTGGGTGAACTAAGTGAGAACTCACGACTGAGTCAAAATCCAATCCTGTATCATAAAGGCACCTTATCGTGGACCCATTGCATACTACATCTTCACAAACAGGGGGATGATAAGGTTCCTGCTGTCCAGTAGGTTTGTCCTGTCTCCCCTGATTTTCTGTTTTCATGCATGCAGCAAAATGAAGAAGTTTCTTCTTACAGTCCCTGGTGTTATGATTGTCCCTCTTACAAAATGTACACCATCTTCCATCCGGTCTGTAAGGTTTCTTATCATTGTATTGCGGGTTTCTATCTCTGAAATCACTTCTTGGCCTATCATAATTTGCTTTACCTCTATTACCCATATCTCTATTATCATATTTGTTTTGGTTGTGAGGGGCTTTATTATTTTCTAACTGTTTTCTTTTTGCTCCAGCTACTTCTGCCTGGGCTGCCTGTTACCTCTCAGTGACATTTAATACCTCCCCCAAACTCTCTGCACCTTGTTCCCTGAAGAATTTCCTCAGGTCTGGAGCCATGGACTCTCGTAATTGCTCGATCATTATCATCTCTTTAAGATCTTGGGTTTTCCCCAGAGCAGTCCATTTCTCCAGGTAGGTTTCCAACCTGGCAGAGAATTGGTGGTAAGTCTCCCCAGACAGGAGCTTTGGATTCCTAAACCTCTTTCTATAAAACTCACCATTCTTTTCATAGCTAACTAGCAGAGCCTGTTTTACCATATAATAGTCTTCCTGTTCGTCTTGGCTCAGCTTTGAAAATACCTCATAAGAGGTTCCCCTAAGCCCCTGGGATAACTTTAAACTCCATTTCACTTTTTCTAGCCCATAATTTGTAGATAATCTTTCAAATCTAGAGACGAAGGACTCAATGTCATCCTCTTTTTCTACAAAGGGGTCCAGATGAAACTATATGGCTGAGTTGGAGGCTACCTGACTGGCAGTAGAGTCAGAGGTTGATGGGCTGTTACCATTTTCAGGAGCATGGCCTTGAAGTTCTAACTCCCTTAGTCGTAGCTCATGTTCCCTTTGTAATCTCTTCTCTTCTTTCTCTGCTTCTAATCTCTTTTCTTCTTTCTCTGCTTCTAATTTCAATCTCTTTTCTTCTTTCTCTGCCTCTAATCTCCTCTCTTCTTTTTCTTTCTCTGCCTCTAATTTCTTTTCCTCCAATTGTAACCTTTTGATCTCAGCCTCCCTATCAGCCTCTAATTTTCTAGCTTCCCTAGAATCTTCTAATTGAATTCTCCTCTCTTCAGCCAAACTATTTTCTTCCCTAGCAATAAACTTATCACATTCTGAGGGGACATAATCAATCATGACTTGCCCCTCCATGCCCATTTCTTTTGCAGTCTGTACAGCAGCCGACCTATATTTGGCCAAATCTGCCATTTCGTACAAAATTTCTAATTAACTAGCTAGCTCAACTAACAAATGTTACTAATTAACTAAGTAACTAAGGGCTATGACAAATGATTCAATTCTCCACACTATGCAATGTTATCAATTCTAATACACTGGGGATACCCTAGAATTATGTGATAAAAAATTTTAAAATCCCGGACAGGACCCCAATATATGTGGTGGGTTTTGATGTTATAAGTATTAGTTATTGTTATTATTTGTCTACAGAGTGAGGTCAAGCTATGTAGGTCCCTGAGTATAATGATGGAACAATGATGTACTGTCAGAGTACCTAACTGCTACCACCCGGTGATCTCACTCTGCGAATATTTTAAACCTATTTATTTATATTTGACTAGTGTCTAGGGGAATGAATGTATGATGTGATGTTGATAACATACATATACAACTGTAACTCAAGATAAGAAACTCAAGTAAAGCAGTGGTTAACTTTTTTTGAAATTACATCTTTTGTACAATTTTATTCTCCTGAACCTAAAATTCTTTTGGAACAGGAGTAAAATTCAAACAATTAATAAAGGTAGTTTTATCTATCAATATATATACAGTTAATTAAATAAAAAAGACTTCTTGTCCATACTAAGTGTTTAATAAACAAATTCCTATATTGTATCCCTTTCTGACGAACTGGTGTCTTATACTATATCACTAGTTTGAGAGACTGATGTCCTCATCCCTTCACTCGAAATGTATTAATAAAATAAGTGTGGAGAATAATTAAATAAAATGTCATAAGCCCAAATCATGAGGGCTTATCTGATGGTCTTGTTGAAAATGGAAGTCTTCCTGATGATACTGCCCACTCTTCTTCACAAGAGGGTCTCCTGGAGTAAATAAGTAACTTGCTGTAATAACTGCCCACCCTTCCACACAAGAGGGTCTCCTAGGATCATCTGATATCTGGTTTCTTCACATATACCAGACAGAATGCCTAGTATTCAGCATCTCCAGTTATGTTTGACATGATAATAGACGATTCAACCCTGCAACAATGAAATAATGCCTTCCTAAATATACTTTATAAATATATCTCCACATTTAACAAATATCATCTTCAAACATTTCTAGTGATCAGCTACCATTTCTAATCCATAGCTTCAGTCTCTAACTTTTTGTGATTTCATCATCCTCAGTGGGTACCTGCTCTTCCCCACATATCTTCAACGCCTCTGTCACTTAATCTTTGTTATCGTTCATCTCTTCAGTTAGGGATACAAATCTTTTTGTAGCTCTCTGACTATTAATTTATTTTCTTTTTAGAATGACATCATATGTAGTGTCCAAAAGTTTTTTTGTAACACTGTGAGCTGCAAAAGACTGCCAGTAGCTTTCTGGTCTTACAATTTAATTCAATGTTATAGCAATAATCAAATACAATTTTTCTTTTGACTGCTTCCCACATCTGCCTTAGGCATACCTTTGCTCCATAGGCTGTCATAAGTTTCCAAAATGGCTAAGTCGTACAACCTAAGATTTTTGTTAGGCGCCGTATCTTGGATCGCCTTTTCCTAATATTAATATTAATAAATCATTTCTTATCGCAAAATCAATGAAATATTTCACACACAAGGAATAGATTGACTAACAATTGTTTGTCCAAATAAAGATCGCCGTCTGGTACAGACTGCAGAAAACTTGCTTTCAATTCTGCACTTCTGTGGTCAAACTTTCACTTGGTAAAATTATTCTTCAAATGGCGCTCTAGGCTTGTACCCTATCACTATTATCAATCTCTTTGGCCAATGGAAACTGCGCATCCGAAATTAACTCTCTTTTTTTTTAAACCCCACCTTGTGGGTTATCAATACGTTTGCTTGTCTGATCCCTCTATTACTATTTAAAAATACGGTTCGCATGGCTAACAAATCTGCAGTTTCCACCTCCCCTTTTCTAACTATTGGTGTACATAATCAAGTCGAGTCAAAAGTATTTGACTGCAGCGGACAATTTTCAAAACTGAACCATGGTTGGGTTTTCCGTCTGTCTGCTAGTCTGTCTCAGTTCTACAATATCTGGATTATTTATGGAGCGATTTTAATTATTAAAACTAATTATTAAACTGCTTGTTTGCATCTATCATTCTATCTAAGTTTTATTTTCTTCTTTATCATCGTTTACACTTTTGTACTTTTCCCTTTTTATTATCATGGGCTCTTTTCACGGTGCTAACATATCAGGGAAAGAAAGGTTCTAAGTCCCGATAAGTTATTATATTATATTATATTAAACAACAACTCCGCCAATGCCGGTCCCAAGCCCGGATGAAAAAGGAGGAGGGCGGCCTGCATGGAGGCCGTAAGGAGGCAGCCCCTGCACCATGCAAATGCACAACAGGCCAATCACCTGTTTGCTTTAAATCATGATTACGCGAACTACAAGAGAGAAACCCGGACTGATTCTAAAGGCGACGAACTGGAACGGACTACGGACTACGACTTATGGAACTTGGAACACAAGAAGTATAAATGGGAAGGAAGAGGAGCTGGTGGAAGAGATGAGGAAAGCAAAACTAGAAATCCTGGCTATAACGGAAACGAAGAAAAAAGGACAAGGAGTCATGGATCTCGATGGCAACACGTTGCTCTACAGTGGTGTACCCATATCTGAAAGAGCTAAAGGGGGCGTGGGTTGCATTGTGGCCCAAAATCAAAAAGATAGTATCAAGGGATGGAACTTTGTCTCGGAGCGCATTATGGTTGTAAAACTAAAAGAAGGAGAAACCATAGTCAACCTGGTCATAGTGTATGGGCCAAATGAGGATGAGAGAGCAGAGGTCAAGGAGGAATTCTTCGAGCTGCTTCAAAGGACAGTGGATGACTGCCTAGATGAAGTTATTATGCTCGGAGATTTTAATGCCAGAGTTGGAAATGACCATGCTAGATGGGGTGGAGTTATCGGAAGATATGGAGAAGATACTCTCAATGACAATGGAAAGCGACTCCTTAGATTCTGCAGTGAGCAGAATCTGATCATTACAAACACAAAGTTCCCCCATAAGCGCATACATGCATATACTAGATGTGAACCAACCAAGAATGAGAAGTCAGTGATCGACTATGCCATTGTTCGGAGAAGCTCATTCAGATATGTCCGAGATGCAAGAGTCTGGAGGGGGCCAGAGATTGGAAGTGATCACTACCTGCTAACAATCAAACGAACAACTGAAAGAGTTGCTCAGCCTAGGAACTGCCCAACATCACACAAGAAACCAAGTAAACGAGCAGGAGAAATGAGCATTAGGACCTACAAGCTGAGAGAGCCAGAAATTAAGACCAGATATCAGGGGCTTATTGCTACAGCAGTGAGCAACACAGAAGAACGACCTGATGACTTGGAAACCCTCTGGAATAAATTCAAGGATATCATAAAGACAGCTGCTGCAGAAGCATGCGGTGAAGTCCGACTTGGGAACCAGAGAAAGAGGACACCTTGGTGGACAGAGGAAGTCAAAGAGAAAATAAGAGAGAAGAAAATGGCATGGAAACAATACTTAGGAGCTAAAAACACAACAGGACAAATGGAAAAATATAGAGAATATGTGACACTCAGAACAGAAGCAAAGAACAAAGTGCTAGCAGCAAAACAGAAGTCCTGGGAAGAATTTGGAGAAAAGCTAGAAAAAGATGCACAAGAAAACCAGAAATTGTTCTATAAGACCCTAAAGAACATGAGGAAAGAAAAACAATGCCCTCTCAAATTTATAAAGGACAAGCAAAGCAAATTGCTTACTGCCCCGAAGGAAGTAATGGGAAGATGGAAAGAATATTTCTCAGAACTCCTGGATGGTGAGCATGATGAAGCATCAGAAATGATAACCACTGACACAGAAGAGGAAACCAATGATGGTGAAGATGACATAAAGATGGAAGAACTGACGGCAGCACTAGAGAAAATCAAGATGGGCAAAGCAGCAGGGCATAATGGTATAACACCAGAAATGGTTAAGTACATGGGAGCATCAGGCGACCTATTACTCTTAAAGGTCCTACAGGCAGCATGGTGCAACAAGACCATACCAAAGGATTGGGAGATTGCCATCATAACACCAATTTTCAAAAAGGGTGACAATCGACAATGTGGAAACCATAGAGGCATATCCCTTCTCAGTGTCCCTGGTAAAATCTACTCTAGAATCCTAGAGCAGAGACTCCGACGCCTAGCTGAGCCACAATTGGATGAGGTCCAGTGCGGATTCCGAGCAAACCGAAGTACTCAAGACCTAATCTTCACACTCAGACAGCTGAGTGAAAAGGCCCTTGAGTATAAGAGTGAGATCCATCTTTGTTTCATAGATCTGGAAAAGGCGTTTGACAGGGTCCCCTGGAGCAAACTTTGGGACTGTTTGGCAAGGAAGAATATTCCAGCACCTCTGATTCATGCTATACAGAGCTTCTACAAGTCTTGCAGAAATTATGTGAGGACAGCAAACCATAAGTCAGAAGAGTTCAGGACCACCACTGGTGTAAGACAAGGTGATATCCTATCACCTTACCTCTTCATACTCCTTATGGACGATGTCATCAAGGCATGTAAGGAGAGAACAAGAAAGTATTCAGTGGGGTACTGGAAGATGAGACAGGTCTATATTTCGGAGCTGGCATTTGCTGATGATGTTGCCCTGATTGCTAAATCAGAGGCACATCTCCAATCCAACCTGCAAGTCTGGAAGGAAGAGCTGGAGAAGAGAGGGATGGTCATAAGCAGCTCTAAAACAAAATCCATGGTGATATCACGAGAAGAAAGAAAACATCAGATTAAGTTGGGAGAACAGGTCCTGGAGCAGGTCGACCACTTTAAATATCTCGGAGCTATTATAGACCGAAAGGGAGGCATCAAAGAAGAGTTGGCCACTCGAAAAGCAGCGGCTGGGAGACTTTTCCAGGCCATAAATCGTGGATTCCTCAGCAAGAAAGAGGTTGGTAAGAAAACGAAGATGGCTGTATACCGCTCCACCTATGTCCCAGTCTTGACATATGGATGCGAGTCGTGGGCAATGACTACAACCCACAAAAGCCAGATCCAAACCTCAGAAATGAGGTATCTGAGGAAAGTGGTTGAAGTAACAAGAAGAGACATGGTCCGCAACCAGACGATCCGTCAAGGCCTAAAATCCCATCCGCTGCAGACCCAAATAGAACAGTCCCAACTAAGATGGTTTGGCCATGTCTGCAGAATGGGAGAAGATCGGCTACCACGACAAGCATGGGAAACAAAGAGCCAGGGATCCAGACCTCCAGGACGACCCAGAGTCCGCTGGGAGGACAACATTAGACAATCTTTGAAGGACCGAGGACTAGAATGGAACCAGGCCAGGAAGAAGACAGCTGATAGAATGGTCTGGCGCTCTCTCTTCCAAACCTCTACACCTCACGATAGAAGGGGAACGACTAAGTAAGTATATTAAACAACAGTACTCTATTGTCAACATATCTCTTTTATTTACTCTCTTTCGTTTTTATGAAGAAATAAATATTCTTAGTTTCACTTTTGCCTCTTGCACAATGCAGTTGTGTTCAAATTTCCAAGTAGACGCGAATTTTTTTCTTTTTACAATCCACCATCGTTTTCCCCTCTCTAAGCACGCGATAGGCGTCTGGCAAGCTTCCGTCAGAAGAAAAAAAAAGTGAGAGGGTACGGGCGGGTTAAGATTTTTTTCAAATACTCCGTTGCTGGGGGACTTAGATACACTACAAGTGCCGTAGTTATTTATAGATTTTGGACAGTAGTTTTTTTCCCCCTTTTTCTCTTTTACTTCTATACTCCTTCACTCTTTTGAACTAAACGATGCCTTGGCCGCTTTCCAAGTCATTCTAACGTTACTTTTAAAAATTAGGGCGGAGCAACCAAAAAGCTTGTACTTTAGGAAAATGGGGTATTATTAGCAAATCTTCAATACTGTGGTAAAGTGGGATGATATAAATAGTTATAGGGGACTTAGTGTAATGACTGAGATCAGCTGTGAAGGTATCTGTATCTAATAAGTGTGGTGTATTACAGATGACCTTACTTGCTACCACATTTATACCTCAGTCAGAATTATTCTGGAATATTGTGATGACTACGTTGAATGTCTAGGGTTATGATAATGATGAAGTGTAAGTCACAACAACAACAGACAGATAAACAATTTAATTTATTCCTAAACACTTTACAACACTGTGACACTCACACACATATAACACTCTATAAGACTATCTTAAATGAGTCAAGAGTTAAAGTTTAAAAATATATGTATTAATTCCTTTCAATAATAGATATCCTGCCCAATGGGCTGATCACCCGTTGGCTTGTCACACCGATTACGGAAACAACGGCTGATGGATCTATTTGTTGTTGCCCTAAAGACGCCGCTAGGCGTGATGGGAAACTACAACAGAGAAAATCAATCTGCTGTTGCCCTTAAGACGCCACAAGGCGTGATGGCCTCTGACTGCTTGGTCGGTCTTTGGCTAAGGACGGAAGAAGAAGAAGAAGAATAGATATCCTGATTCAACTACACAGTGAACCAGGAATCACAATCAAATGTAATTACAAGTTGTATGTACACAATTTATAGATAGGATCTTTGTATAGCCATATATTATTATTATTATCCTATGTGTGTAAGTTGTGAAGTAGTACTAAGAGGTAATACTGGCTTTTTCAAGCTAGGTTGTTGTTTGTCATCATGACTTCAAGTGTTTGCTTATGGTGGAAATCGTATTGGGAAAAGTTCACAGTTCCTGTCATTTGAAACAATTTATTGTCCCTCTTTAATTAATCTACTGTCAATTTTAGAGGGGGGGGGGGGGGCACATAGGATTGAGCTTCTCTGGCCACAGAATCTTATCTTCTGTGATGGCGGCAGGAAACAGTCTCCTCTGCTCGCTTGCTTCACTGTGTTCTTGAGACCTCTCACTGGTCGCTATCTGGACCCAGGGGTATGCTATCAGCCTCTGGATTCAGCAAAACTCAGACCAGGTGCTGCTTCAATAAGTTAGGACCACGGTCCCTGAAACAAGAAGGTTGTACCTCCTACTTCAGAACTAATTTATAATCTATTTCCACACTGAACACAATACATAACAAACACTGAGTTCAGAGCGGTAGGCCAACTGCTAGCTTCATCTGAAACAATTTACACCAGTATTCTTCTCCCTAATGGTTACTACGCCTCTGCAATTCCAGCATTAGTTCCTTCTAGTCAATAAGATAGGTGTCAGTGTACTATTTGGCGATCCCATGCAGATATACTTCTCTCCGACAAGTTTTGTTCAGGTTGGAGCAGTATCTAGGCTTTGCCTCATGTTTGCTACTGAACCACACACATATACAGACATAAATTATCAATTCACATCAATTTTCATCAAAAAGATATCAAATATGTCAATCTTACCACAATTCATGGAAATAATAAACAAATACGTTGACTGGCGATGAATTTTGGCACAAATTCCGATCTGCCTCTGTCCCAGGCTTTTATTTAGAAAAATATGAGTTGGATCTCAACGCACTGTTTCTTAGTAAGTTTATTTTAAAATGTGGCACTGAACAGACGCTCCTAATTGACTATATCCACGGGTCTAGCCAATAGGACCATGTTTACGAAAGCTTTTGAAAAAATTTACTTTTCCTACGTTTCCCCTAACAACCAAAAATAGTATTTGCAGTCCGACTAATCATGTTTAGCCTTACATATCATTCCCGCCAATCAAATCGGATTTAACATGGTGGCCTATTTCCCGTAAAATGGTGGTTTCAAAACATGCCACTATGCGATTATGATTTGGTGCTGTCAGACATCCTCACTATTTTCTTTTGGCTATAACTTGTTAATTCCTAGACTATTTGCGTAACACTTAACATATTCTTTGTCGGCAAGTCCTAAGGAACCCAAATATGTAAATTTAATGGGGCTAAGGGGCTGCGTTCAAAATATGCATTTTCTTCTACCTCCCGTTCACTTCGATACGATGTGGTGTCTCGGTACTGTCAGGCTTTCAGACATAAAACAGTATAATGTCATGTTTACTAATAAGCATTAAACAGGTTTTTAAACCTAACCCTCGTATTTGTAGTGTTTTTTATCACTGTCTATTTGAAAAAAAAAGTTAGTGCTTCATGCCTTAAGCTTGGGGTGGCATTAATTTTATATCGCGAGACGCGTGTTTGTGTTGCCGGCGTTCGTCCGTTCAACCCTCTCTCTTTCTATCCTAAGTCCATCTGTCCTTTCGTTTATGTTAACGTAGTGTATAAAATGAAATTAATGGAATATTAATCTAGGTCATTACGCAGTGTGTCTATCTCAAGGTTTTCTTAGAAATACAGTACACGTTTTATTGTTTTGTTGAAACGCGTGTATGCTGCTGTAGGCTTTACTAGTAAACGTGAAAGCGTGAGAACATGCAGACGAAGCAGAAAAAGGGGGATCTCGAGTACAGTCATTGTGACAGCACTGTTCTTTACCATTCTTCTTTCTCTTTTATTGAATTTATGTGTTAGGCTTTACATTTACCTTTTAATTTATATATGTGGATTTAGAATGTTTCACGACAAATTCTCCCCTCTTAAAACAGACGTTATATGTCAGTCTATAATTCTATATACACATAGAGAAATTTATTATTATTTCTGGGGCTTACGGTGATTCTCATCACACGGATTGCGGCTTAAAAAATCCGCTCCCAGATTTGTTTTTCCAGAAATATACTCTATGCTAAACTCAAATGGCTGCATAAGTAAGGACCATCTGAGTAACCGAGAATTTTCATGCCTAGCTTGCGCTAGAAACGACAAGGGTTTGTGATCCGTTTGCAACTTAAATGCCTTCCCATACAGATAAATATTGAATTTCTTTATCGCCCATATTACTGCAAGACATTCTTTTTCGCTAGTTGAGTAGTTGGTTTCAGCTTTATTCAACTTTCTGCTAGCATATGCCACTGGGCTTAATTCCCCATCCAATGCATCTGATTTCTGTAACAGGGTCGCACCTAACCCGATATTACTGGCATCCGTTCTTACAATGAATTTTTGACTTAAGTCAGGTAATTTCAAAATAGGTTTGCTTGTGAGCTTTTCCTTCAATTCCTGGTAAGCCAATTCACATTGTGCTGTCCATGTAATTCGATCTGGATTTTCTTTACGTGTCAAATCAGTTAACGGTGCACATATGGAATTAAAGTTTTTGATATACTTTTGGTAGAAACCACATAATGAGACAAAGGATCTCACGTCTTTCTTGGTTTGTGGTCTCGGGGCTTTCTTTAGTTTCTCTAAATTCTTGGGGTCAGGGGTCATGTTTCCCTGATGGACTGTGTGTCCCAAGAATTCTAATTCTTTACATCCAACGCAACATTTGGTTGGTCGGGCTGTTAAATTCGCTTCTCTAAGTCGATTAAACAGCATGTTCAGAGAGTCAATGTGTTCCTCAAATGTTTCTGTTGCTATAAGGATATCATCCATGAAATTTGTGATGCATGGGTTATTCAGAGGATCCAACAATTTTCTCATCATTCTAGAGAAGACACTAGGCGCATTCTTCAATCCAAATGGCAATCTGTTAAACTCATAGTGTCCCTCTGAGGTACTAAAAGCTAGGTATGGTCTAACCTCAGGCTTTACTGGAATCTGATAGTATCCTTTACTCAGATCCACTTTTGAGAAATATTTAGCTTTATTTAGCCTGGCAAACAACTGATTTGTATCCGGCAATGGATCCACCTGTCCTTCTGTGATAGCATTCAGTCTCCTGTAATCTATACAGAGTCTATGTTCTCCAGAGGGTTTCCTTAAGAGCACCACACTGGAACTATACGAAGATTCACTGTGTGAAATAATTCCTTCCTTCAACAAATAGTCTATCTCTTCCTTCAAAGCTTTCTCCTTAGCAAAAGGAATCGAATAGGGTTTCATACAGACAGGTGTGGGGTCTATCAGTTTCATATCATATTCCAATAAGTTTGTATGCCCCGGTCAGTCTGTTAACACCTCTGTATGATTATCTAGAACCTGTTGCACTCTCTCTTTCTGATTTTTAGTTAAATGTGTACTGATTTTCACCTGTGCCGCTGTCTCACAGGGATGTAATGGATATTCAAATGATGAAAGTGGTTCCTTTTTCATCTCCATGGCAATGGACAAGGTCAACAAGTGTGTCTCTTCCTGATTTTCTCTTTCCAAATATTTCTTCAGGAGATTCACATGATAGATTTTTTCTTTCCCCTTCTTATCTATCTTATAATTGGTTCTAGACACCTTCTCTAGAACTGTATATGGACCTTGCCATCCAATTTGTAACTTATTCTGACTACCGTGTAGAAGAAGCAGTACCTTCTCTCCCACAGCCAAATCTCTGTCTTTAGCTTTCCTGTTGTAATAGGCAGCATGTTTCTTCCTGGCTTGTCTCAAATTTTCATTGGCAAGTTTCCAGCCAGTTTTTAAACGAGTGGTCAGCTCATTCACATATTGGTATGAGGATGTAATATTTTCCTCTGCCTTTTCATCAGTCCACGTTCTTAACAGCGCTTCGAGTGGACCTTTTATTGGCCTTCCAATTAATAATGTTGCCGGGGCCATACCGGTTGAACTATGGGGTACCTCCCGATAAGCAAAGAGGGCGGCGTGAAGGTACTGGTCCCATGTATCTGGTTTTTCGTGTGCCAACTTTCTCAGGATCGACATCAACGTGCCATTAAATCTTTCCACTTGGCCGTTCCCTTGGGGATGGTACACACTACAATGGAAGTGTTGGCCTGGAAGATTCTGAAAACTTCTTCTGTTAGTTTCCCCTTGAACTGAGAGCCATTATCAGTCAAGATTTTATTGGGAAAGCCTAACCTTGTGAAAATTGTGAGTAATGCCTCTGCCACATGTTTAGAATCAATCGATGACAGGGCTACCGCCTCTCCCCACATAGAACAAGTGTCCACCAGAGTCAGAATGTAGCTGTTCCTTCTCTTAGTTCGAGTGAGAGGTCCCACAAGATCCACGGCAACTCTCTCAAAGGGTGTTCCCACTATGGGCATTTCCCCCAGAGTTGCTGGTGCAGTCCAATGCTTAGGTGCTACTCGTTGGCACCCTGGACAGGATTTTACATATCGTTTGATATCTTCAGTTATCCCTGGCCAGAAATAGTGACAAGCTATATGCTGTCCTGTGGCGCTGATTCCCATATGACCACTGAAGGGAATCGCATGCCCTAGTTCCAACACTTTAGTCCTATATGAAGTGGGAAGGACCAGCTGTCCGTGACCATTGGATTCAGATCCAGCCTTCCTATAAATCAGTTTGTTCTTCATATAAAATTCTCCCTTGCCTGGAGGTGTATGAGATTTGGGCAACTTCTTGAAACACGGCTTGAGTGTCTTGTCCTCCGCCTGTGCCTTCCTCATCTCATCTGGATGAGTATTTATTGGATTATCCTCCTCCTTTTTAGACTGTGATCTGGTCTGCACTGTTGCCAATATCACAGGTCTCTTGGGATTCCCCAAGAAGACATATCTACACCCCAATATCAGAGGGTAGATTGGCTCATTTATCACTGCTGCTTTTATGATTCCTTCCACATATCGCGTTTTCACCTTTATCCGGGCGACGGGAAGTGTCATGGTAGCTACATCCTTGGTTGCAGTTTGAATCTCCACTGTTTCTGTGGTGTATTGATCTGCCTGCACCAGGTGAGAACTCACAACGGAATCATAATCTAAACCTGTATCATATAAACACCTTATGGTGACACCATTACAGATTACATCTTCACACACTGGGGGGGGGGGGGGGATGATTCCTGTAGTTCCGCAGGTTTGACCTTTTTTCCTTCTTTCCAGATGTCATAGCAGCACAATGAGGAGGTTTCCTTCTACAATGGTCAGTGTCATGATTGTTCATCTTACAATTTTTACACCACCTCCTTCCTTGGTTGAAAGATTTTCTTTCATCAAATTTCCTTTCATCGAATTGTGGGGTTTTATTTTTATTGTCACACCGTGGCCTATCAAACTGGTGCTTACCTTTGTTATGATCTCTAGGATCAAATTTATTAAAGTTCTGTGGTGCCTTAAAATTATCTACCTGTTTCTTTTTATTACCTGATACCTCTGTCTGAGCTGCTTGATACCTTTCAGCGACATTTAGTAGCTCACCCAGTCTCTCTGCACCTTGTTCCATGAGAAACTTTCTCAGGTCTGGAGCCATGGACTCTCTTAACTGTTCTATAAGAATCATTTCCTTAAGATCTTGGGTTTTCCTCAGAGAAGTCCATTTCTCCAAGTATGTCTCTAACCGTGCAGAGAACTGGTGATAGGTTTCACCTGACAGTAGTTTAGCATTCCTAAATTTTTTTCTATAAAATTCTCCATTCTTTTCATATCTTAACAAAAGAGCCTGCTTTAGCATGTCATAATTTTCTTGATCGCCTCTGCTCATTTTGGCAAAAACTTCATAAGCTGCCCCACGAAGCCCTTGAGATAACTTTAAGCTCCACCTTTCTCTCTCTAACCCATACGTGGTAGCTAATAGTTCATATCTATTTAGATAGCTCTCGATATCATCGTCTTTCTCAACAAAATGATCTAAATGAAAGTTCATAGCTGAGGTTGAGGCTCCCTGACTAGCAGTAGCATCGGAGGTAAAGGGACTGGCACCATTTTCAGGAGCATGGCCTTGAAACTCAAACTCCCTTAGTCGTAACTCATGTTCCCTTTGTAATCTCTTCTCCTCCTTTTCTGCTTCCCTCTCTGCAGTCAATCTTCTTTCCTCTCTTTCTGTAGCTAGTCTCTTGTCTTCTCTTTCTGCCTCCAGCTTCTTCTCTTCATACTGGAGCCTTTTAATCTCCTTATCTGCCTCCAATGCTTTAGCCTCTTTGTCAGCCTCAATCTGCAGCCTCTTAGCCTCAGCCTCAGCTTCTAATTGTAACTTCTTAATTTCCTTTTCCGCCTCTAACTTTCTTTCAACCTCTTTTTCTAATCTTTCAGATTCTAATTTCCTTTCTGCTTCAAACTTTCTTTCCTCACGTTCAATATATTTGTCACATTCAGTAGTGACATAAGCAATCATAACTTGCCCGTCCATTCCTAACTCTTTAGCAGTCTGCACAGCAGCAGATCGAAATTTGGCCAGGTCCGCCATTTTCTAACAGGTAAATGTATAAAATATTTAACCAAACAATTTTATCTATGTCTAATTAACTAAGGACAACCACAAGCACTGAGAGCTCAACCTTATTTATTTCCACCCAAGGATACCTTTTTAATTTTTATTATTCCCAATATATATACTAGGGGAAGGTTCAATATCCCGGGAGCGAGACCCCAATATATGTGGTAAAGTGGGATGATATAAATAGTTATAGGGGACTTAGTGTAATGACTGAGATCAGCTGTGAAGGTATCTGTATCTAATAAGTGTGGTGTATTACAGATGACCTTACTTGCTACCACATTTATACCTCAGTCAGAATTATTCTGGAATATTGTGATGACTACGTTGAATGTCTAGGGTTATGATAATGATGAAGTGTAAGTCACAACAACAACAGACAGATAAACAATTTAATTTATTCCTCAACACTTGACAACACTGTGACACTCACACACATATAACACTCTATAAGACTATCTTAAATGAGTCAAGAGTTAAAGTTTAAAAATATATGTATTAATTCCTTTCAATAATAGATATCCTGATTCAACTACACAGTGAACCAGGAATCACAATCAAATGTAATTACAAGTTGTATGTACACAATTTATAGATATGATCTTTGTATTGACATATTTTATTATTATTATCCTATGTGTGTAAGTTGTGAAGTAGTACTAAGAGGTAATACTGGCTTTTTCAAGCTAGGTTGTTGTTTGTCATCATGACTTCAAGTGTTTGCTTATGGTGGAAATCGTATTGGGAAAAGTTCACAGTTCCTGTCATTTGAAACAATTTATTGTCCCTCTTTAATTAATCTACTGTCAATTTTAGAGGGGGGGGGGGGGCACATAGGATTGAGCTTCTCTGGCCACAGAATCTTATCTTCTGTGATGGCGGCAGGAAACAGTCTCCTCTGCTCGCTTGCTTCACTGTGTTCTTGAGACCTCTCACTGGTCGCTATTAGCTTCATCTGAAACAATTTACACCAGTATTCTTCTCCCTAATGGTTACTACGCCTCTGCAATTCCAGCATTAGTTCCTTCTAGTCAATAAGATAGGTGTCAGTGTACTATTTGGCGATCCCATGCAGATATACTTCTCTCCGACAAGTTTTGTTCAGGTTGGAGCAGTATCTAGGCTTTGCCTCATGTTTGCTACTGAACCACACACATATACAGACATAAATTATCAATTCACATTCAATTTTCATCAAAAAGATATCAAATATGTCAATCTTACCACAATTCATGGAAATAATAAACAAATACGTTGACTGGCGATGAATTTTGGCACAAATTCCGATCTGCCTCTGTCCCAGGCTTTTATTTAGAAAAATATGAGTTGGATCTCAACGCACTGTTTCTTAGTAAGTTTATTTTAAAATGTGGCATTGAACAGACGCTCCTAATTGACTATATCCACGGGTCTAGCCAATAGGACCATGTTTACGAAAGCTTTTGAAAAAATTTACTTTTCCTACGTTTCCCCTAACAACCAAAAATAGTATTTGCAGTCCGACTAATTATGTTTAGCCTTACATATCATTCCCGCCAATCAAATCGGATTTAACATGGTGGCCTATTTCCCGTAAAATGGTGGTTTCAAAACATGCCACTGTGTGATTATGATTTGGTGCTGTCAGACATCCTCACTATTTTCTTTTGGCTATAACTTGTTAATTCCTAGACTATTTGCGTAACACTTAACATATTCTTTGTCAGCAAGTCCTAAGGAACCCAAATATGTAAATTTAATGGGGCTAGGGGGCTGCGTTCAAAATATGCATTTTCTTCTACCTCCCGTTCACTTCGATACGATGTGGTGTCTCGGTACTGTCAGGCTTTCAGACATAAAACAGTATAATGTCATGTTTACTAATAAGCATTAAACAGGTTTTTAAACCTAACCCTCGTATTTGTAGTGTTTTTTATCACTGTCTATTTGAAAAAAAGTTAGTGCTTCATGCCTTAAGCTTGGGGTGGCATTAATTTTATATCGCGAGACGCGTGTTAGTGTTGCCGGCGTTCCTCCGTTCAGCCCTCTCTCTTTCTATCCTAAGTGTCACGTGGGTTTTGATCATTAAATTACTTACATCTTCTTCCTATTCTCTCTCCCGCATCCTTTTATTTTATTATCTTTCCGTACTTGTTTTTCCTGTAATTTTTCGCATCACTCGTTGCGAAAAATATATTTCTTTCCCATCATCGTTTTTCTTTCTCATACTGACTAGTAACCTTATTGCATCAGATGTCAGTCGCGCAGATAGCTGTGAAGATACGGTTCTCGCCAGACATACGTCTGCAGTTTCCCCGGTCAGAGCGCGGCCCGACCAGATTTCTGGGCCTGGGGTGTGAGAAATTCGTTTCGCTGGACATAGAGCAGACTTTTGGTCTACCATTTTTCCCCTGTCACTAGCTTAAGGTGTCAAACCCGGCATCTGTACGACGCAGTTGTAGACGGTTGTCTGAGATTTGCAACTGTCACGCGCATTTCTCGGTCACTGGTGGCAGTTACGTCACGCGTTAAGCTGACGTAAATGTTGGGAGTAGGGGAGATAATTTCGCTTGGCGAAATAAGTTGGGGCCCTTTGTCTGATTTTAAGATATTGGCCCGAGTTTGAAACTTAAATTTCATTCTCGCTCCTATATTCGCAGTAGACAGGTTGTTCGAAACAGAATAGCTGTTAGCGAAGTTTCTCAGTTTGTTTTGGCAATTTGTCGAACTTCTAGACTTCCTTAAATATTCAGCATATAATTCTTAAGTTGTGCGACTACCTGTAGTTCTGTGTGAGGTAATATATATTATATCTAGTATTTTGTGAAATGATAAAGTGTTAAGTCGCTTATTTCATATTTCACTAGTTAGATTTTGCGCAGAGTGCCAAATTTATATAGTCTGTATTATTTTCTAGTGACGTGTTTCAGTGGATAGCAGAATAAATTATAGCTTAGCTTACTAAACAATAATGTAGCCATAATGAAGTTAATTTTACTGCTAAGAAATCAGACGAGATCATATTTTTCTAAACTAACTTATAAATGCTAGATGCGACATCAGTGAATAGTGACGGAATACGCAGATATTCCTGAATTCATGATGATTGATTTTATAACTTACTTTACGGGAAATTTAAATGATAAGTCAAGCAGTACACTTGCGGTTTAATAATGTAAGTTATAGTGGGTACATATTGTAAAATTATTTGATATGTGTTCTTTCTTTTATATAGTGAAACGGTGGTACCCAACTTTACCAGCGTTCTAGTACGTGAACTTTATTTGGGAAGAAACAAATCACTTTCATTACCTGAACTGTAACAGTTAAATGAAGTAAGAGGCCTTCGCGCCAGAATTAATTCTTCCAGAATAACTCTTCAGTACAATTCAGCCCGTTGTGGCAAGCAAAGATCAGAAACATTTCGACAGAGTTTTGACTAGTACTGTGGTGACCAAATATAGTAACTTCCTGAAAGTAGACACCGATCTGACATTCCTTAAATTCTAGAAACCAAAGCTAATGACATTGTGCTCTGCTAACTTTCGTGCCTGGACAATATTTTATGTGACTTAATCAGACATTCGAAAAATTAGAACACCCAAGGAATCGTTCCCTGAGAGTTTAGTACGTCTTTTGGAACTGGGGATTTTTTGGTCAAGAACTGCATTTTCGGGTCTGTGTGAAGGTCCTAGAATTGAGTATGTTCCCAGAGGCAGCGAGCAAAGTTGTGAGTATAACTGTGTATCCATGGCCATGGCTGAATGAATGAGTGTACGCAGATCAGAGTGTTATTTTACAGTTATAGATTGTCACCCATTTACTGTCTTAATTCTTTTTGTTTAACCTGCAGAATTTGTTACTATTTGCTAGAGTTTCTTTACTTCTTAGGCTAAATCAGATTATTCAACTCTGTGCATACATTTACGAGAAAAGAAGAAAAACTCTTAGCCTCAACCCTACGTATCTATAACTCTTTGGGCCATCATCTGTTCTCTTAACGGGGCTGTGGGCTAAACCTAGAGTAAGATTTTAACGGGCTATCATCCGTGTAGCATTTTTCTTAAATTTTATGACTATTTGTATATGTTTTTCCTTGATGTAATTTTTTGGTGTTGTGAGAAATTTTGATATGATAATTAAAATATCTCTCTTGAACAAAAAAATCAGTGCGTTGGTCAGCTCGATCCCAATTATCTGTATAAGCATTGTTATAGATTTTCCAAGTCTGTGTGTTTACCTGTCGTCACGTGTATGTGCGTGCCCGTGAGTAGATAGAGATATATTAATATATATATATATATATCTGTGGTTAGACTGTCTGACGCCTTTAAAAGCGGTCGTAGAAGATAGGTGAGAGAGAGAAGATTATCTCGATTCTCAAAGACAGCCTCTATATCACATCCTATCATCTCACGTGGGGAAATTCTATTGTGTTTTTTCCCCAGCTCTCACTGTATCTATCACTCATTCCAACCTATTCAGAAGGGACCAAACCCTAGTCTTAATTCTCCTATCTAAAATCTACGACAAATGGGTTCTCGTCCGTAGGATTTTTGAACTTAGAATAGGAAGACGAGTACGACAAATGGTTGCTCGTTTCCGGTCTTTGAACTTAGAATAGGAAGACGAGTACGACAAACGTGGACTCGTCTATCTGGATTTTGTATTTAAGATTCTTTATTCTGTAATAGAGTAAGAGTGTGGTGTCTTGTGAGTTTTGTATCTTTTAAAAATAATTTATCCCCTAGACTAACGATCTGTTTACGGGCGTGCTGACCACACAAACTGATAGTTTTTTCCACAGCATTAAGAAACATTATACATTTGGTTTACAGGTTGGTTTTGTCGGAATACATGTTAATTAATGATTTTGTAATACTAAACGCTGGTAAAGTTGTGTGAATGTATAACATTCACAAGGGTTCTGAAGCAGGTAGGTGTTTGAGCAAAGCTAAGGAGTGCGTTTCGGACTATTCGTCCAGATTAACTGCCTCCCTCACCCGAACTGTCTTCAGGGGTAAACTTGAGAGTGGATTTTATAATTAAGGGATTATTTTTCTCTTTAATTTTTGCAATAATTATTTTGCTTTTCCACTGTAGCAACTTATTTTTCAGAAGTAATCTTAACTACCATTTAGTTGGCGTAGTCGTGTTTTGCATTAGGTGCTTTATTGCCGATTAATAGCAGCGATAGTTAGATTTTATTTTTGGAGGAGGTATCCCAGGGTTAGGGATATCATCTTTTGATTTTTGGTAATTTTTTTTCTCGTAAGTGGTAGGAACCAGTGTATCCTTTTTCCTATTTTCGTTCTCCACTAGTCTCAGTCACTGACATAATATGGCCGAGAGGGCAAAGCTTAGACAACTCCTCAGGGAAGAAGCGAGAGAGGAGGGACTGGAAGGAGAGGAAGCGAAAGCATTTGTCATGGACGAACTTGAGAGATATGATGCGGAGAGGAAAGCAGCTGAAGCTAAAGAGGAAAAAGAAGAAGCTAGGAGGAAAGAAGCGGAAGATCGGCTATTAGAGCAGAGGAAGATGGATGAGGAAATGGAAATTCGCAGGGCGAACGAAAGAGAGAAGGAGAGACAGCATGAGGAAAGAGAGAAGGAGAAGGAGAGACAGCACGAGAAGGAGAGGGAACAGAGACAGCACGAGTTGGCTCTCAAAACTCTAGAATTTCAAACTCGTGGTGCTGCCTCTACCTCCAGCACTGGAGAGTCTTCTCCTCATCCTTCCTTAACTGATCCTTCTAACACTCAATCTACTCATCTCACTGCTATGTCTTTTCCGCTAGAATCTTTCCCTTGTCCAAATGAGAAGATTGACACATGGTTAGAAAAATTTGAGAAAATTGCAACTCTGTACGGTTTGGAGAGGTCGCGTTGGAATATGAAGCTTTCCCAGGCTTTGAAAAGTTCTGCGTATGATGTTTACGCCAAACTGGAAAGCAGCCAACAAGACAACTATGATCTGTTGAAGAAAGCGTTACTAGAGCGCTTTGAAATGAACGCGCGAAAGTTTTTGCAACTGTTTCGCAACAGCAGAAAGGAGAATTCTGAATCTTTTCACCAGTTCTCGTCTCGTTTAAAGGGATATCTAACAAAGTGCCTTGAGCTTTCGCAGCTCCCCTCTACCTATGAAGGTCTTGATGAATTTGTTTTAACAGAACAAATAAAGAACACTTTGTCTGCTGATACCCGGAGATTTCTCGCTGAGCAGGGGGCAGAAAAACTTGAAGACATTTTGGAAAAGTCTGAGCGTTATCACAATGCGCTGGCTGAACTACCGGCCACAAAGCGGAAACCGACAGAGGAGCATTTTCGAAAACATAACCTAGAGCAATCTTCTCAGGCTTCTAACCAAAATAACCACAGAGAAACTGGACCTCAAAACCCTCCTCCTGAAAAATCCAAGTTCTACAAGAACAAGTACCCCAACCACCCCAAACAGTCTGATCAACCCGACCGCCCTACATGGCAGCGTGGCCAGAAAGGTCAAGGTGGCAAAGGGAGAACCCCTGAGCACGAGACATATGATCAGACCGAGCATACCGAGCCGAAACGCATAGGATGCTTATTAACAGTCTCGCAAGGCGGAATTATTGACAGTGATTCCCAACCCGTTAAGGATAGACCCTCAACGCGAGGTACTGTTACTTTGAACGGTTCGCAAACTTCTTGCTTATTTGACACGGGGCTTTCTTACGATTGCATTGTTGCCAGAAACCTGGTTAAACCCGGTCGAGAGACAGCAGAGATCGTCCAACTTTGTGGAGTTCGTAAGAGTGATGCACCTACAGCGCTTCCCATCGCATTGGTGGAGATCCACTCTGATTTTGTCAGAGGCGTGATCAAAGCGGTTGTTATGGATGATCCCATCTACCCAGTCATACTTGGCGAGAGATACGTGTGTATTGGGAAACCGGAAGAGCCGATTGTGGCAGCAGTAACTACAAGAGGGCAAACCAAGAAGGAACGGGAGCCTGCGCCTAATTTGTTACCCATGGAACTTAAAGAAGCGCAATACAAGGACCCTACTTTGGCACCCTGCTTTAGGAAACTGCCCATGGCTAAGGAACCCAAACAGCACGGGGACATTTTTTCTGAGGATGGCGTACTTTATCGGAGAACGGGCAAGCCTGACCAAGGTTACAACCAGCTCCTAGTACCGAAACAGTACAGAAGCCAAATCCTAGAAATGGGGCACTCTCTTCCCTTCAGCGGACATATGGGACAGAACGCCACAAACCAACGTATAACCACTCATTATTGGTGGCCAGGAGTAAATACTGATATTATCAGGTATGTCAAATCCTGTGCCCAGTGCCAACGTGTACCACCCAAGCAACGGACACCCCCAGTCCACATGGGTGAAATGCCAATAGTGGGAACACCATTTGAACGGGTTGTGATCGACATTTTAGGGCCTTTCGAAAGGACTAAATTAGGAACAGGTTTATCCTGACCTTAGTCGATACATGCACTATGTGGGCCGAAGCTATACCGCTAACATGCGCAGATGCCAAGCATGTCGCAGAAGCCCTCGTGCAGATTTTCACTCGGTTGGGATTCCCTCAGCAAGTGTTGACGGATAATGGATCTCCATACCGAAACCTGTTGATGGATGAGATCGTTAAGATCTTGAGGACCCAACACATCCACACTAAGCCATATACTCCGGCCGGAAATGGGCTCGTGGAACGTGCTAATGGAAACCTCACCATGATGCTAAGTAAGCTGGCACAAGTGAAACCTGAAGTTTGGGATCTCTGTATTCCTGCAGCATTATTTGGCTACAGAGAATCTCCTCATACTTCCACAGGATTTCCGCCAGCTACACTTTTATTCGGCAGACCCATTAAGGGCCCGCTTGAAGCCTTACTTCAGTCTCTGACAGACGAGAAGGTTGATGAGACAGTTGTCTCAGCCAGTAAATATGTGTCGGTTTTAAAGGAACGGTTGAAACTAGGGTGGGACCTAGCAACGACTAACTTTAAGCGAGCACGCACCAAGCACGCTAACCGATACAGGAAAGTCGCGGAAGAGAGAGAACTGGAAGCAGGAGAGAAAGTTTTGGTGTTGCTCCCTACCGAGAACAACCAACTGAAGATCGGATGGCAAGGGCCGTTTACCGTCCTGAAAAAGATTTCTAAGGCTAACTACCAGATCTCTATTGAAGGAAAGGAGAAGGTTTTCCATTTAAATCTCTTAAAGAGATACTTGGAAAAACCAGTGCCAACCTCCGACCATCTCCTGACGATCGCCAAAACTGACGAAGATGACGATAGTGGCAGGGATATTCCACCGCTATCACAGGAAATCTTTCAAAAATGTCAGAAGCGGCGACGCTCTTTCAAGCGCGCATGGGAAACATTCCAGAGGAAGGAAACTTGAGTAGGAATTGGAGAGATGGAGGGGGAAGACGAGAGGGAAGAAGACAGACACCCCGAAGCTACGGTTATAGGAAATTTAATTCCATAACGTAGACATGGAGTGCTTCCATATCTTAAGGGGGGACGTCCTGTCACGTGGGTTTTGATCATTAAATTACCTACATCTTCTTCCTATTCTCTCTCCCGCATCCTTTTATTTTATTATCTTTCCGTACTTGTTTTTCCTGTAATTTTTCGCATCACTCGTTGCGAAAAATATATTTCTTTCCCATCATCGTTTTTCTTTCTCATACTGACTAGTAACCTTATTGCATCAGATGTCAGTCGCGCAGATAGCTGTGAAGATACGGTTCTCGCCAGACATACGTCTGCAGTTTCCCCGGTCAGAGCGCGGCCCGACCAGATTTCTGGGCCTGGGGTGTGAGAAATTCGTTTCGCTGGACATAGAGCAGACTTTTGGTCTACCATTTTTCCCCTGTCACTAGCTTAAGGTGTCAAACCCGGCATCTGTACGACGCAGTTGTAGACGGTTGTCTGAGATTTGCAACTGTCACGCGCATTTCTCGGTCACTGGTGGCAGTTACGTCACGCGTTAAGCTGACGTAAATGTTGGGAGTAGGGGAGATAATTTCGCTTGGCGAAATAAGTTGGGGCCCTTTGTCTGATTTTAAGATATTGGGCCGAGTTTGAAACTTAAATTTCATTCTCGCTCCTATATTCGCAGTAGACAGGTTGTTCGAAACAGAATAGCTGTTAGCGAAGTTTCTCAGTTTGTTTCGGCAATTTGTCGAACTTCTAGACTTCCTTAAATAGGTAAAGGTAAAGGTAAAGGAACCCGTTACACGCCCATTGAGGCATATTGGGAATATGGTGTTAGGCCCATATTATCTTGACCGTCGGCACACTAGGGGTGATGTGGTCGGCATCACGCCGGCCGCCTTAACCTTCCCAGAGTAGCTCTGGTACCCATTTGGGGCTGGGTCCTTAAATATTCAGCATATAATTCTTAAGTTGTGCGACTACCTGTAGTTCTGTGTGAGGTAATATATATTATATCTAGTATTTTGTGAAATGATAAAGTGTTAAGTCGCTTATTTCATATTTCACTAGTTAGATTTTGCGCAGAGTGCCAAATTTATATAGTCTGTATTATTTTCTAGTGACGTGTTTCAGTGGATAGCAGAATAAATTATAGCTTAGCTTACTAAACAATAATGTAGCCATAATGAAGTTAATTTTACTGCTAAGAAATCAGACGAGATCATATTTTTCTAAACTAACTTATAAATGCTAGATGCGACATCAGTGAATAGTGACGGAATACGCAGATATTCCTGAATTCATGATGATTGATTTTATAACTTACTTTACGGGAAATTTAAATGATAAGTCAAGCAGTACACTTGCGGTTTAATAATGTAAGTTATAGTGGGTACATATTGTAACATTATTTGATATGTGTTCTTTCTTTTATATAGTGAAACGGTGGTACCTAACTTTACCAGCGTTCTAGTACGTGAACTTTATTTGGGAAGAAACAAATCACTTTCATTACCTGAACTGTAACAGTTAAATGAAGTAAGAGGCCTTCGCGCCAGAATTAATTCTTCCAGAATAACTCTTCAGTACAATTCAGCCCGTTGTGGCAAGCAAAGATCAGAAACATTTCGACAGAGTTTTGACTAGTACTGTGGTGACCAAATATAGTAACTTCCTGAAAGTAGACACCGATCTGACATTCCTTAAATTCTAGAAACCAAAGCTAATGACATTGTGCTCTGCTAACTTTCGTGCCTGGACAATATTTTATGTGACTTAATCAGACATTCGAAAAATTAGAACACCCAAGGAATCGTTCCCTGAGAGTTTAGTACGTCTTTTGGAACTGGGGATTTTTTGGTCAAGAACTGCATTTTCGGGTCTGTGTGAAGGTCCTAGAATTGAGTATGTTCCCAGAGGCAGCGAGCAAAGTTGTGAGTATAACTGTGTATCCATGGCCATGGCTGAATGAATGAGTGTACGCAGATCAGAGTGTTATTTTACAGTTATAGATTGTCACCCATTTACTGTCTTAATTCTTTTTGTTTAACCTGCAGAATTTGTTACTATTTGCTAGAGTTTCTTTACTTCTTAGGCTAAATCAGATTATTCAACTCTGTGCATACATTTACGAGAAAAGAAGAAAAACTCTTAGCCTCAACCCTACGTATCTATAACTCTTTGGGCCATCATCTGTTCTCTTAACGGGGCTGTGGGCTAAACCTAGAGTAAGATTTTAACGGGCTATCATCCGTGTAGCATTTTTCTTAAATTTTATGACTATTTGTATATGTTTTTCCTTGATGTAATTTTTTGGTGTTGTGAGAAATTTTGATATGATAATTAAAATATCTCTCTTGAACAAAAAAATCAGTGCGTTGGTCAGCTCGATCCCAATTATCTGTATAAGCATTGTTATAGATTTTCCAAGTCTGTGTGTTTACCTGTCGTCACGTGTATGTGCGTGCCCGTGAGTAGATAGAGATATATTAATATATATATATCTGTGGTTAGACTGTCTGACGCCTTTAAAAGCGGTCGTAGAAGATAGGTGAGAGAGAGAAGATTATCTCGATTCTCAAAGACAGCCTCTATATCACATCCTATCATCTCACGTGGGGAAATTCTATTGTGTTTTTTTCACCAGCTCTCACTGTATCTATCACTCATTCCAACCTATTCAGAAGGGACCAAACCCTAGTCTTAATTCTCCTATCTAAAATCTACGACACTAAGTCCATCTGTCCTTTCGTTTATGTTAACGTAGTGTATAAAATGAAATTAATGGAATATTAATCTAGGTCATTACGCAGTGTGTCTATCTCAAGGTTTTCTTAGAAATACAGTACACGTTTTATTGTTTTGTTGAAACGCGTGTATGCTGCTGTAGGCTTTACTAGTAAACGTGAAAGCGTGAGAACATGCAGACGAAGCAGAAAAAGGGGGATCTCGAGTACAGTCATTGTGACAGCACTGTTCTTTACCATTCTTCTTTCCCTTTTATTGAATTTATGTGTTAGGCTTTACATTTACCTTTTAATTTATATATGTGGATTTAGAATGTTTCACGACAAATACTTTCAAATCCAGCGCGAATCGCTGACAACAAAAATTGTGGCGTTGCCCTATTCAATTATTGTCCAATTTAAAAAAAAGACCATAGTAGCAGAATCTATAGAATAATATCTAATACATGATTTGAGGAGGTGGGTTCAAACTGACTTTATCACAGTTGTATAGAGATAGATTGGGCATACAAGAGATAATTTAACTGTACCTTGCACGCCAGTTTTATACACACAACGACAGAAGAAAGGATCATGAGAATGCTATAGACAACAGAACGATACATCACTGACAGATACGAAAGTTGATAACTGTAGTTGAAGATATTAAGGAAGTGGCAGAGTAGTTATATATTTGGGTCATTGATCTTCAGGGTGATTGAAAAATCATTCCTTATTTGTACATATTGATATCCTCATTAGTCTTTAATTATGGGTAGGCCTATACATGACACGAATATCAAAAGACGGAGCAAGAGCCGCCATTTGACTATTACTTTTTTTCTTTCTTCTGGAAACAAAATTTTTAAAAAGGTCTAATCTTTCCATTAAACGGACGTTACAACAGAGAGCAAAAAATAGCTGTCCACTAGGAAGTCACGTGTTGATCAGGTCAAATGTCACGCTCGGTTGTAATGTTAATGTGATATATCATTTTATGAAATAAAATGTCTTCAATTCTCTTTATTATTATGTTTGTTTCATATAGTTTGGTTTGGTATAGTTTGGTTTGGTATAGTTTGGTTTGGTTTTTTAAGGGGCTGGACTACAGTGAAAACTAACTTTTGTTCTAATAACATTTTCAAACTTTTTATGTGCTCAATAGACACAGTGTATGTCCATGAACCAAATTCTACAGTTTATTTTGTTAAAAAGCATGTGGTTACCATGGTAACCAAAAAAAAAAACATCCACCATTTTAAATTTTCACAAATTTTCAAGAGCTAAAAACTTATGCTTCCCATTGACCAAACTTTACCAAATTGAACACACATGTTGTGACTGACAATTAAAACAATTTGTCAAGGGATTTTTTTGATAAGTTTAAAATTCTATTTTTAATGATTTTTTTAAAAAATACACTATATTTGTATGAAAAACAATGAAAAAAAAATATTAAAAAAATTATATCAAAGCAAATTACCAAAATATCAAAAAAAGCCCCTGTCAATTTAAAGGTATGTTTGCATCCTACATGCATGCCAAATTTTAGACTGATCTATTTGATAGTTTGTAAAGAATAACATTTTTTGTTAATAAAATGTTAGTTTTGAGAAAAATGCATTTTAGTCACCGACTGACTTGTCTTGTCCAATATACTCCATTCTGGGAGGCTGAATGTGTTTAAAATTGTCCAGCACTATATGCTGCACCTCCTTCAGCTTCCTGCAGCTCCTCCTCTTGCCGTTATCTTGCCTAATGTTTCTTCTTTCCTTCTACATGGTAACCAAAAAAAAACAACCGCCATATTGTGTTTTTCACCAATTTTCAAGACCAAAAATCTTATGTTTACCATTGACCAAACTTTATCAAATTGCACACACATGCTGTGACTGACAATTAAAACAATTTGTCCTAGGCTTTTTTTGATAAGTTTAAAATTCTATTTTTAATGATTTTGTTTTAAAATACACTATATTTGTATGAAAAACAATGAAAAAAAAAATATTTAAAAAAATATATCAAAGCAAATTACCAAAATATCAAAAAAAAGCCCTTGTCAATTTAAAGGTATATATGTGTCCTACATGCATGCCAAATTTCAGATAGTTCTATTAGATAGTTTGTAAAAAAAAACATTTTTTGTTAATAAAATGTTAGTTTTGGGGAAAATGCATTTTAGTCACCGAGTGTCTTGTCTAGTCCAATATACTCCATTCTGGGGGGCTGAATGTGTTTAAATTTGTCCAGCACTATATGCTGCACCTCCTTCAGCTTCCTGCAGCTCCTCCTCTCGCCTTTGTCTTGCCTAATTTTTCTTCTGTCCTTCTACCATGGTAACCAAAAAAACAACCGCTATATTGGGTTTTTCACCAATTTTCAAGAGCAAAAATATTTTTTCCCATTGACCAAACTTTATCACCCACATGTTGTGACTGACAATTAACACAATTTTACTCATGATTATTTTGATAAGTTTAAAATTCTATTTTTAATGATTTTAAAAAAAAAACTATATTTGTATGAAAAAATATTTTTTAAAATATTTTTTAAAAATTTATAAAAGAAAATTACCAAAATATCAAAAATGCAGATGTGTTACTTTAAAGATATAAATGTGTACTACTCATGATTATTTTGATAAGTTTAAAATTCTATTTTTAATGATTTAAAAAAATATATATATATTTGTGTGAAAAAATATTTTTAAAAATATTTTTTTTAGTTTATAAAAGAAAATTACCAAAATATCAAAAATGCAGATGTGTTACTTTAAAGATATAGATGTGTACTACATGCATGCCAAATTTGAGACTCCTCTGTTAGATAGTTTTAGAGAGAAATCGTGCATTTTGGGCACAAATTTGAAAATCATAGCATGGGGGTAGTGCCGACAATATGCTTTTTGATACATCAAATGCATTTTTTATGTTATAAAACCTTGCTCAATCGATTCCTCGATGATTATTTAATAAAATAAGCTCAAAAGTAAAAAATCGATATTTTGTACGTAAAATCCAGTTTTCATTGTAGTGGAGCCCTTAAGGACCATCTTCATTGCACACGGACAACTCCATCAGTGCTCCGATCTCCTCCCTTAGATCACACAAGGAGGATCTCAGCACAGTGTACCAACGCCGTAGCAGCGATGAGCATCCAAAATGTGTGTATACAGGGATCACACATTCTATAAATATTTTTTGTGGCTGGTAAGTTTCTTAATGTTCAGTTCTTATCAGTGCAGCGGCCATATGGCCAACTCTTTACGAGTTCCAACTGCTAATGGATTTGATTTTTAACGTGCGCAACTTGCACACGGGACCTCCTATTTTTTCGCCCTTATCTGAGAAGGCTAGGCAACCGATCTTACTACCCAGGAGATCGGGGGGGGGGAACTATGACTTCATTAAGAACCACTGGATCTTAGAAAAAAAAAATTCCATAAATTATATTCCTTGTACTGCAGGCGAACCTGGTACCTTTAAAATTAGAGGCAGACAACATACCTCGTAGCCTGTCTGACCCCCTTGTTTCATTTAAATTAGCTTAAAGAGGAGTCAAGAAATAACATTGACAAAATAACAAATAGGACATGACTTTCCGATCACTTTCTGGGAAGGTTAAGGCGGACGGCGTGATGCTGACCACATCACCCCTAGTGTGCCGATGGTCACGAAAATATGGGCCTAACACCATATTCTCAATATGCCTCAATGGGCGTGTAACGGGATCCTTTTTCTGATCACTCTGTATGCATCAAAGGAATCAAGGACAAAGAGTGATTAGTAAAAGTAAACCACTACGAGAAATAATGGTGCCATCTTCTCTACCACCATCATCATTATCATAAGGTCTGTACACATTCGTGCCTCGTGAATTTCCCGGGGGGTCTCTGAGGAGACAAAGAACGAATAGCATCACGTGTCCCTCTGGTACGTCGTGCACGTCGATTAATATAATGTTATGTAAGAGGCTGGCAACCTCATCATATACAACTTATTGCTACAGAAACCACAGCTACAACAGCGTGTGAATGTTTGTTGCAGGTTTTCTGTAAGGGGGCCAGAGGTAGTGGTGGCCCATGCTCCACGAGGAGCGAAAAGTAAAATGATGGTGAATGATGTACATATTCCAGTAATGCATGATGATGATGGTGATGATGAGTTTAAAGAAAAAGAGATAGAGTATGACAAAGAGAGAAGAAACTGAACATTTTGACATCATGTAATGGAAAGAAGTCAACTGATAAATAGTACCAGAGACAGGAAGTTGTGTAGAGACATGATCGCCTTCTGTACTAGGCATGATACTTGAAGAAGCGAATTGTTTAAAGGGGAAGCTATTTGCAGCTTCCTCTTAATTTTCCACAATTTTCCATATTATTATTATTCCCCTTTGATTATATTGACTCATGGCAAGTGCATAAAAAATTAGCTTCTGGGTACCGGGGTATGTACGGTATTTTTCATAATTTTAATTATTTGGTTTGGTTTGGTTTTGGTTTTTAAGGACTATCTTCATTGCACACGGACTACTCTATGAGTGCTCTGATCTCCTCTCTTAGATCACACAAGGAGGATCTCAGCACAGTGCACGAACTCCGTAGCACCGGCGAGAATCCCAATGTGTTTATATAGGAATCACACATTCTATAAATATTTTTGTTGCGGGTAGGTTTCTAATTTAAAAATTTGAATCATGTTTTGAGCCACTCTATCTTCTGGGCCAAGCACAGATATTATTTTATTTAGTAACTCAATATTTTCTGAATGTTTGAGAATGTTTTAATAAGACATTTAGAAACATTTAAAAACATGTTCATAACAAGTTCTAGTATAATACATTTTCAAAATACGTTTTTAAAAGTTCGCAAAATTGAGAGCCTGGGAAATACTTGGTGGAGCATTAGGGAAAGGACCATTGTCAACAGAGGGGTGTCAGAACGAGGGGAATGATAAATATGCATACATGCCACATGCTATGGTTTACCCATAATCTGTACCAGGTGTTTGCGTTTTCAGATGTGTACACCCTGTACATAATTTCTGTACAGGTTTTCTAACCTATTCCCCTTATTACTGTGTCTCAGAGTTCTTTTATAAGGTCCTATTGAACACAAGATTTCCCAGTCTGTTAGTGATAATTAAGCACAGAAATAGACTAAATGATGACACCATCACATTACTTTTACAGTGTAAAATAAACTCAGACAATTATTGTTTGGGTTTTAAATTAAGTGAAGACCTGCTTTAAAAGGCAAAGTCCCCGTGCCTTATTTATAATGCAGCAAACTGTAATTGAAAATATTTTTACACGAATTAACTCTTTTGATATGTTTTTTTCAGTCTGTGTACAGGTTTTTTGGGTCTTTGTACAGGGTTTTGGATTTTTTATACAGGTTTTTCATCTCCGAGGTGTGTCATGTATGAATATGGACGAAAGGAAAGCAGAAGTAAAAGGAAAAAAATCAAATCGCAGAAAAAGATAACACAGATAAACACAACAGATGAAGTCGTCTGAATCATGCAGATTCTAGGTGGTCACTCTAATTATACTAATTAGCGTTTATGCATAGCACGTGGCCCTGTGTAGGTCCCGGGAAGTCTCCTGGAGAGAAAGAGAGAATATGTCTATACTACCTCAGGCAAATCGTATGAGGCGACAAATAGGAGTGCGTGTAAGGGAATGGCAACCTCATCACGTAAAACCAAACTGCTACTGAGCCAGTTGTGCAAGAGCAAGCATCCTGCAAGGAGGTAGCTAGTGTGATGGCTGTATGCTATATAGGGAGAGAACAGAGAAATAATGATGATGATGATGATGATGATGATGACGATGATGATGACGATGATGATGACGATGATGATGACGATGAAGATGATGGTGACGATAATGACGATGATGATGACGATGATGATGACGATGATGATGATGACGATGATGATGACGATGATGATGATGACGATGATTATGATGATGACGATGATGACGATGATGACGATGATGATGATGACGATGATGATGATGATGATGATGATGATGATGATGATGATGACGATGATGATGACGATGATTATGTCGATGATGATGACGATGATTATGACGATGATGATGATTATGATGATGACGATGATGATGACGATGATGACGACGATGATGATGATGATGACGACGATGGTGACGATGATGATGACGATGATGATGACGATGATGATGACGACGATGATGATGACGATGACAATGATGATGATGACGATGGTGACGATGATGATGACGATGATGATGATGACGACGATGATGATGACAATGATGATGATGATCATGATGATGATGACGATGATGAAGACGATGACGATGATGAAGACGATGACGATGATGAAGACGCATAGCAAGTTGTCGAGAACGAGAAGATGACTTCCATTTTATAATTCTTATAAACATATTACGGGTCCCCCCCCAAACGAACACAAACGTGTAATAGAACTTATACACTTAACAATATATCACTTGCTACAAACCTATTCCCTTTATTGTAATCAAAGCAGACATTATACGTTTTTTTCAGAGTCCATATGTAACTTTTATGTGTAGACTGTTCACGTCTCAATTTGATAAAATTTATTTTTAAAAAATTTTTAAATAGCATTTCGCCTTGTTTTGGTGACACAGGGTCGTCCATCGGTTATATTACGGCACATGTCAAAAATGTAAAAAACTCTTAAGGTCTGGCAATTTCATAATATGTTTCTAACAGGTACGTAATATTAAACAGATATAGGGATGGTGAGAATGGTTATGCGTGGGCGATATTTATAATTTTTCGGTAACGTGTGATACCTTTGTTTACATTCTTATTCGTGAATGATTTTTGTTTTCCCGTAACAGATCATGTGATATTTTCTTCTACAATTTATAGCTGGATAAAAGGTCAAGGTAGTCCCATAGCATATACTGCCGTGGGGAAGTGAAGTGTTAGAGACTTCACTATACTGGGTCCTGCACCGAAAGGTAGGGTGATTTCCCTTCCTCGCTGCCTTTTCCTTCCCTAGCTCAAGACCAAAGTCAGGTACCCAGCTGGGTAGACTGGGGCGTGTTGACACCGTGAATCGAACCCGGCACTTATGCTACCAGACCTAAAGCGCTCTAACCACTCTGTCAATAGTTAGCTGAATACAATGGCTTGTAAATTGTTGTCCACATTTAACTAACACTCACTCCATCCTCGTCGATGCCATGGAGCACGGGAGAAGAAAGACAAATGACCTGCTCATCCTGTGTTGGGATATCAGATACCTGTAAAGCCTAACACTGCATTCATGGATAGATGGATGACAATAGTTGGTCACCCAAAATATTTAATGCACATCGCAGTTATGATTTCTAAAGCAATTTGGTTCAAATAAAACGTTTGCTTGCCCCATTTTATTCACTTCGTACGATTGGCAGAGTGGTTAGAACTCTGATCTCTTGCGGCAAAGGTGTCAGGTTCGAATCACGGTACCGACATGTTCCAGTCTACCCAGCTGTAAATGGGTATCTCAATTTGAGTTAGGGAAGGAAAAGGCAGCGAGGAAGGGAACTGGTCACCTACCTGTCGATGCAGGACCTAGTATGGTGAAGTCTCTAACACTTCACTCCCCTACGGCTGGATCTTGCAATGGGAATACATTTATCATACGAGTTACTTGGGTGGGCCGCAGTGATTATATGATCTTTTCCTCTCCCCGATACCACCAAAACAACATGGATCAAAATAAACTCATTATTATACCTAGTATTCTCATTGTGATACCTAGTATTCTCATTGTGATACCTAGTATTCTCATTGTGATACCTAGTATTCTCATTGTGATACCTAGTATTCTCATTGTGATACCTAGTATTCTCATTGTGATACCTAGTATTCTCATTGTGATACCTAGTATTTGTCTCGTGTAGTTCCCGGAGGTCTCTCAGGAGACAAAGAAAGAATCGGGATACTACTCCCTCACACGTGTCATAAGAGGACACAATGAGGTTGTGCTTGAGACTGACAACCTCATCTTGTAAAATGAATTGCTACAGAAACCATCACAGCTTTGACGTAAGCTTCCTGTGACAGACGAACTCAGCTGACCCTGAAGTGTTGGATGATATGGTACGACACTTCGTAACGACCCCTTCGGATAACATCAGTGCCCCCGAGTATTGTGCTAACTTTTCGTCAAACGGGATTTTTTTCCACCTGGACTCATTAGCTATGCACAACAGAAACGTGGACTCATTAGCATGCAACCTTTCCACGCAGATTGTCAACACGTTTGCTGATTAATATGTGGACAGTTATCTACCGTTCATTCTGGTCATCCTGCCATCAATGGTACCTATACCTTGTAGCAGTATGGCAGCTTGCGTACCCTGACAATCCCCAGAGCTATGCCAGTGGGAGTTTTACTCCTGGTAGGTTCAACCAAGCTGGACTGGTCTGTATGGGTAGGGGTCAGACAAAAGCTGGTACCCTGGTCCTCCAGGTTGGGGGTTTTAGCATAGGGCTGACACCCCTGTCTATGTAAAAAAAATAATGAAGTTACGGAAACAACATCAAATGAACAAACTTTGCTGCGGGATGGACATTCGGAGTCTGTGGCTCGTATGACTGTCAGTGGTGAAAGCCGAAAGGAAGCCACTGACATGAAAACGGGTGTCCTGACCGCAAAACAGGATACAAGAATAGGATTTTGGAATGTCAGGACAATGTACGAGACAGGTAAACTAAGACAGGTCACGACAGAAATGAGAAACTATAGGTTACACATCCTGGGGATAAGTGAGAGCAGATGGACAGGGGCAGGAAAAGTTAAAACAGCAACAGGAGAAACAGTACTTTACTCTGGAAGAGAGGATGGACAGCACAGTGAAGGCGTAACCATTATTCTACAGAAAGGGATAGAAAGGACATTACTGGAATGGAAACCCATCAACAACAGACTGATACGATTGAGATTGAGAGGGAGATTCACCAACACTACAATAATACAATGCTACGCACCAACGAATGATAGCGATGAGGAGGTCAAGGATGAATTCTATCAACAACTGCAGAAAGAAATGGAAGACACACCTAGATATGATCTTGTTATAGTAATGGGAGACCTCAATGCGAAAGTTGGTACACACAATACATATAATGAAAGAACAATGGGGAAATGCGGCAGCGGAACAGCAAACGAAAATGGGGATAAGCTAATAAGTTTCTGTAGCATTAACAACCTGGTCATTGGAGGAACACTTTTCCTACATAAGGAAATTCACAAGTTAACATGGGAATCACCAAATGGTCGGGACAGAAACCAGATAGACCACATCATGATTAACGGTAGATGGAGACATGCATTACAAGATGTGAAGGTAAGAAGAGGTGCAGATGTGGGAAGTGATCACCATTTAGTAGTAGCAAAACTGAAAGTGAAACTAAGAAGGGCTGGACCAACTGTAACTACACAGAAAAGGTTTGACATCAGCAAATTGAAGGACCCCCTTACCAGAAAAGCTTTTGCGGCCGACATTAAGAAACGATATCAATTTGCCAAAAGCCAGGAAAAGACATTGACTGATGATATAGACCAGAATTTCAACACCATTTCAACAGTATATAAGGAAAGTAGCAAATCATGCTTAGGATTACAGGAAAGGAAGAAGCAAGACTGGATAACACCAGAAACACTAAACACCATAAAGATGAGAAAGGAAATGAAAAGAAAGAAAACAGAAGCGAAGTCCCCCAGGTTAAAGCAACTATATAGCGAACAGTACAGCCAGCTGGACAGGGAAGTTAAACGCCAAACCCGAGCCAACAAAAGGAATTTCCTAGACGATCTTGCAAAACAGGCAGAAGAGGCAGCACTGAGAAATGAACAAAGCACAGTATACAAAATAACTAAATTCATCAGCGGAAAACAAGGTGCAAACAATATTACATTAGTAAGAGATAAGCAAGGAAATCTCATCAAGACAGCAGAGGGACAGAAAACAAGATGGGCAGAGCACTTCAGAGACACTCTGAACAAGGAAATACCAGAGACACAATTGAATGTTCCTGAGGCTGAAAACGATCTAGACGTAAATACAGACATTCCACGAAAAGAAGAAATCATCACAGCAATCAAAGGGTTAAAGAACGGTAAAGCTCCGGGCCATGATACCTTAAATGCAGAGCTATTTAAGACAGACCCTGAGCTAGCAGCAGAACTATTAGAACCACTATTTGCACAAGTGTGGAAAACGGGGACAACACCATCAGAGTGGAACAAAGGAATAATTGTCAAATTGCCCAAAAAGGGAGATCTTGCAGACTGCAATAATTGGAGAGGAATCACTCTTCTCTCAGTTCCCAGCAAAATACTAGGCAGGATAATTATACAGAGAATTTCAAAGGCAGTAGACTACAAACTGAGGAAAGAACAAGCAGGATTTAGAAAGAACAGAAGATGTGTAGACCATATATGTAACGAGTGATCCTATGAGAGGGGCAGTAATTCGGAATCTGTTTTTGATCAAAGTAGATTATGAGTTACAATACTTGTATACCTGATTAAGCTGAGGTTTGTTTAACGTTATAATAGAAACATATCCTTTTATTTTGAGTGACAGAGTACAGGAAAGCGTGCGAACGCTTTTATCTCAAATGCTGAGATGTATTTATTCTGTACTGTTTTTGAGCTGTGTTCAAAAACAGCGGAGTCTCGTTATTGGGTTTTTTGGCGGGACTAGAGTGTGTGATCCCGGAGAGGAGAGTAGGGATTCGGAGCGTTGGACCGGGGAGTGGTCAACGCTGTCTGTGTGTGTGTTTTTCGAGGATGTATGCCTACGTAGTGCTTTGAATAATGTCGACTTAATGTTTTTGCTGTGTGGACAGGCCATATTATGTATTTGTGAAGCTGTGATAAAGCTATTATGAGTCCAGGATTGGGACAGGCCATATTATGTATTTGTGAAGCTGTGATGAAGCTATTATGAGTCCAGGATTGGGACAGGCCATATTAAGTATTTATGAAGCTGTGATGAAGCTATTATGAGTCCAGGATTGGGACAGGCCATATTATGTATTTGTGAAGCTGTGATGAAGCTGTTATGAGTCCAGGATTGGGAGAGGCCATATTATGTATTTATGAAGCTGTGGTGAAGCTGGTATTATAGGCCAAGATATTATTAACTGCCAGGAGTGCAGTCTGTTGAGCGCTGGGGATAGCGTGTATTTTTCACTGTGAACTTTATGGTATTATAGGCCAAGATATTATTAACTGCCAGGAGTGCAGTCTGTTGAGCGCTGGGGATAGCGTGTATTTTTCACTGTGAACTTTATGGTATTATAGGCCAAGATATTATTAACTGCCAGGAGTGCAGTCTATTGAGCGCTGGGGATAGCGTGTATTTTTCACTGTGAACTTTATGGTATTATAGGCCAAGATATTATTAACTGCCAGGAGTGCAGTCTGTTGAGCGCTGGGGATAGCGTGTATTTTTCACTGTGAACTTTATATTAATGCCTACGTTTTCGTGTTGTAATTCAAACTGTATATTGATGTGATCGTGCTGTGACTTAATAAACAATAATTAAATATCACCAGTCGTTCCATACTCGATGACTCCCGTGTGCTCACCTGTTGTGTGAACGACTTTGCCAGCACACAATCACAATCACTCCACTTTGATATATAACCACCCAGGTTAACTTTATCAGTGGTGGTTTCCAGTACAATTTGGAAAGAACTCATTTGACAATTCGCGTGACAAGAGTTTGGGTGAACTTAACTTTATTATAATTAGCCCTTTGTGGGCGTGGCTTGTTCTGTTGTACATGGCTCGTACAACAACAGTTGGACAATATCACATTACTCAGTATCAATACTCAGTACTCAGTATCGCTTTGCCCGGAATTAACCAGAAACTAACTTGAGAGATTATTTAACAGACTGAAGGATAATATTGTTATCGATACAGTCCACATATCTGGATCATTTGATAGATTTGTTTTCGGGTTCTGACACCCGCAACAGTCGTTTTGAGAGCACTTCATACGTGACCTGAATCTCATGTGCTTCAAACCGTGACCTAGTTTGTAGGATACCTGTGTAACGCATTTGGGAAACGCCTTATTCGTGGTAACAATCAGCTTTATAGCACTGTCGGTTGACGTCCTGTGTCGTGGCTGTGGAAAACAACAACCTCTGTGGTCTACATTTCTGTCAGATGTGCAGCGAAATTATCAGCAGTTTATGAAGTGATCCAACGTCGGAAGAATAGCGTGTTCAAGATCGAGGATATGTGCAGTTGTACCAGTCATTTTGCAAGTATACCTCAAGGCAAAAGAGGGTTTGCCTGTGTTCCTGTTACGATCATCATGTGCTCCTATGCAGTACTCGAGCACATACCTTACTGAAGCGAGGACCTGAAGGGAAGAGTCTAGTTCCAGTACCTTTCGGCAGTAGACTGTTTTAGCGTCAGAATTATGTGATATTTAAAGTCTTGGCGGAAGGGAATGGAAAATTAACAGATGAGTGATTTTTGTTCTGTAAAGTGTGTTGTTTCACATATGTCGTCAGGCCTTCTGAATTCTATGCATTTTGTATTCTGTTGTTGTTGTTGTTTATGTCTATAGTGACATATAAGTAGAATTTAATGCATAAGTAATTTATGGCTATTAACATATGTTGTCTTCCATGATATGGATATGACCATATAAAGGTTCTTTATACAGAAATTGATTTGACAGTAATTCGCAATGGTTGCAGTTTATTGTATGATGATTTAGCTGTCAGGAGTAGAAAGATCATTAATACATATATAGTGATCTCATTAAGTAAGTAACTATGGATGATGAAATGGATCCTGATAATATGTGGCCTTTATTGGAATATTTATTTCAAGAGGGAAAAAATTTTCAGAGATTAAAAGGACCAGAACTGGAAGCACACGTGATGGACGAATTGTTGGTCAGTGCATCGAGAGCATTAAGGGATTTTGCTGAGATTTAAGTCAATCCCTCATTTAAGAATGGCTAGGAATTTAGCAAGGTTGCTGCTGCTCGACCTTCGTGTATTTGTGTATAAGAATATTCATGTTGAACACGACAATATATTGAAGAGTATACACAACATAATTCATTGTGACATTTCTGAAAGAAAGAAGCTGGAAGATGAGAAAGTAAGAGTTAACAGACAGGAGAGAAAAGAGTACTTGAAAGGTAAAGCTGAAGAGAGTAAACTTAAGGAAAAATTAGCTAAACTTACAAGTGATTTAAATAGATCAAACCTGGAACTTGCTAGAGTACAAGCAAGTTTGGATTCTTCACTGTTAAGGGTTACAGAGTTAGAGGTCCAGATGAAAGTTAAGCATGGAGAGGTGGAAAACCTTACACAAGAGATCCAACGAAGAAAAGACATGTATGAAAAATTAAAAACGGAACCAATGAGCAAGAAAGATTATACATAGAAATGATACATGATGTATGTTTTGATAAACTTGAAGAGAAGAATACTGTATTTCCAGGGGAAGTCGATGAGCTAGCGAATAATAATAATGGTGAGAATGAAACACAGTCAATAAAGGTAAATAAAGAGCAGGATGGAAAAGAGACATTGGTAGAGTTCACGACTGAGAAAGAAAAGGTTTCGAAGATTGAGAAATTGCTAGCAGAAGAAAGTTGCAGAGTTTTGGCTCTTAATGATTTAAATAAGAAACTTAATGAACAGATCTCACATAGAAATGTTGAGGTTGCTCAGGTCAGGAAACGAGTGGATGGTTTACTTGACATCGTCTTGGATAAAAAAATGTGGTCTTCTGCCTATGTTGACAGTAATAGACATAAAGTTGCGAAAAGCCAGCACCATACACTTTTTGCTCATAAAGAGACCATACATGGTAAACATATATCTTTTCGAGGGAAATACAACTTTAACAGTAATAGTGGTATTAATAACTCTATTGATAGTTCTTGGCGTCAGTCTAATAAAGATTTTGGTATAGCAGCAAGTTCTGTTAATTACGAGAACAAATGTGAGAAAAAGCAGGTTAGAGCTCCTAAGATCAACCAGGTGGTTGCTGATGCAGATTCTGATAAACTTGTAAAAGGGAATAGACGTAGTACTATTTTTTCCAGGAATGAAACCCACTATGTCCAGGAAAATAAGCATTCTAAAGATCCAGTTACTTGTCAAACTCAGCACAGCCAGTTTGACGGGATTGGTAAACATATTCCTATAGATGAAAAGAAGAACAGTTATGGTAAGAAATATAATCACAAGATTAGACAGTACCAAGGGAGTTTAGCAAGTGATAATTTTGATTCTCCAAGGAATTGTAAACAAACAATGCTAACTTGGGTTATAGACATAATATTTGTCATAATAGAGGAATTGACAATAATATAAAGAGAGATAATAGCTATCCACATATTTCTCTACATCACCAGAGTAACTTGGCTCAGCAAAAGACTAAAGTCATTGTTTGTAAACAAGGCAACTGTAATGATAGATATTTTCGTCATAGGACAAATAACAAGCGCAAGTATGCTAACTTTGCTCAACATGAGCCCATAGTCAGTTGTAATAGAGGTAAACAAGGTAACAATAACACTGGTGTTTTAAATACTATGTCTGATAATGTTGTTCAGCACGAGAAAGTGTCTCGGTGTTGTGAATGTAACATTTTGTTTCAGCCTACGGCAGTAATGTCTTCTGTGATGTCTAGAGATTGTAAAAGAAGAGCTGAGGGCATTTTGAAACGACCATTACTTTATAAGGATCAAAATAATGGGTAATTGTAATTTGACTTCTACGTTTTTTCTCCTTAGATTGTACCATTCATTAAAATGGAAATTTTCATTCATATATTTTGACAGAAGCGACTTTACGATAACAGTCAAGGCTCCTGTGTCATATTAGTAGTGAGAAAAGTGGGTCAACTCAGCATCCGTGTGTGCGTTCAAGCGTAACTTGTTCTGCGTCCCACTAAACATCTGATGTTTTGCTTGCTCAGGGTCAGGACATGTTGACAGGAAAGCGAGAGATTTCCATCTGATTTTTTTTTTTTTACTTATGTAAACAGTAAATATTTTATTTTGTATTTGTTAGTATAATAAATGATATGTTCTTGATTTGCAATAACATGTAATTTCGTTTGAAATATTTAATGCATCATTTGATTGCCATGATTTTTTGTTTTTATTGTTAGCTATATTCCATTGTTGAACTTGCAGTGGTTTGTTTTGGTTTGTTGTTTTTGTAGCAGTTTTGTTAGGATAACTTTTTGTACATGTTGAGTTTGCAAACCCTATGCACAAAACTCATTAGTTGTAATGGTGCAATAATTACTTCTAGATAATTCATGAGCACTTGATTTTTTTCTCATATGTTTTATGTTGTATATTTTTTGAAAAAAAAAAAAAACTTACATTTGTTAATGTGTGTCTGTTTAGAAATAGATTGTTTATATGTCCTTCATTTTCTTAGAATCGATTTCATTGTTAGTTTATTTATTATAGCTTTGAATTGGTTGTAAATGAAATAATTTTTTATGCAACTCAGTGCTACGAAACTTTTTTGTATTTTATTTTATGGAAAAATGTATTTTTTTCGAACGTTGTAATATTTTTTCTGAGCCAATGCTAGGCTGTATATTATGGTTAGTAATGTGTAGTGTCATTAGTTCCTTGAAATCGTTTTTAATGTTTGATGTATTTTCTGTATTTAGCGCGTGACTGAGTCAGTGCAAATCTTTTTGATAGCGTTTTATTTTTTGTTTGTGCGATATCTTGTATAATTTATTATTAGTTATGCATAAGTTTTATAATTTGGTTAAATTACTTACTATTCTTTTTGTCATAAGTTTTTTTTTCCCTTGTGTTGTTAGTATAGATATACTTTGTCATTTTGTGTTATAATTTTTTATCGTAGTTGTATTAACTTATATTATATGATGTGTGATTTAAATAGTTATTGTAAGGTATTGTTACAACTTTTTCTACATGTGCATCTTTACTTTTCATCTGTCTTTGTTGACTATTCGTCATTCCTTTACATCGTTTCTGTTGTCTTTTCAGCATAATCTGATATGTTGTTTATACTTCCGTGTTTCATCTTTGTCTCACTTTATGCTTCGTGTATACTTTTTTCTGTTACGCTACTTAGACTTTCATTCTTTGTATTGTTCAAGTAATGAGGTAACTTTAGATCAGGGATAGTTGTATTTGCTTTACATGATTTGACATTGTGATATTATTTGTTGTTTTTCATATGATGATTTCACATTTTACTTCTTTTCGAATTATACTTTGTTTACTTGATATTATCATTTCTATTACTATTGTTTGTTGCTTGTTTGAGCATTATTGTATATGCTTAACTTAGTTCTGTAATAGATTAATTTTGAGATACTTAGCTTGGTTTTCTAATAGATTAATTTTAATAATCATACGTTGGATGATTGTTATTTACTTTACATTTACTGCTAATATTTTGTAGATATACTATTTCTGACCTATCATAAGATGAATTTTGTAAAACATATGTTAGAATTTCATTATCTTTTAAATTTTTTCGTTTTGGGAGTTAATCTTCAAAAAATGATAGAATCATTTTTTTCCCCCGGGTGTGTGGGAAACTGTAACGAGTGATCCTATGAGAGGGGCAGTAATTCGGAATCTGTTTTTGATCAAAGTAGATTATGAGTTACAATACTTGTATACCTGATTAAGCTGAGGTTTGTTTAACGTTATAATAGGGGAGCCGCGCTGGTGTAATGGCTTCGGCGTTGTACTGGCGACCAGGTGTTCATGGTTCAAACCCGGGCGTCGGCGTTTGAAGAAATGTTTACGGCCGGAAATTTGACTGAATAGCCTGAACGGCTCCTGTGATAAACCCTCTGTGGATGGGAAGGAGCGAAGCTCCTGACCGGGTTGGAAGGAAAGTCCTCAGGTTCCCCAGCCTCGCAATGATATGTCATTGGGCCGAAGGGCTGAAAGCCCAAGTGCCGCTGGTTAAGGAAAAAAAAAAAAAAAAAAAAAAAAAAAAAAAAAAAACGTTAGAATAGAAACATATCCTTTTATTTTGAGTGACAGAGTACAGGAAAGCGTGCGAACGCTTTTATCTCAAATGCTGAGATGTATTTATTCTGTACTGTTTTTGAGCTGTGTTCAAAAACAGCGGAGTCTCGTTATTGGGTTTTTTGGCGGGACTAGAGTGTGTGATCCCGGAGAGGAGAGTAGGGATTCGGAGCGTTGGACCGGGGAGTGGTCAACGCTGTCTGTGTGTGTGTTTTCGAGGATGTATGCCTACGTAGTGCTTTGAATAATGTCGACTTAATGTTTTTGCTGTGTGGACAGGCCATATTATGTATTTGTGAAGCTGTGATAAAGCTATTATGAGTCCAGGATTGGGACAGGCCATATTATGTATTTGTGAAGCTGTGATGAAGCTATTATGAGTCCAGGATTGGGACAGGCCATATTATGTATTTGTGAAGCTGTGATGAAGCTATTATGAGTCCAGGATTGGGACAGGCCATATTATGTATTTGTGAAGCTGTGATGAAGCTATTATGAGTCCAGGATTGGGACAGGCCATATTATGTATTTATGAAGCTGTGGTGAAGCTGGTATTATAGGCCAAGATATTATTAACTGCCAGGAGTGCAGTCTGTTGAGCGCTGGGGATAGCGTGTATTTTTCACTGTGAACTTTATGGTATTATAGGCCAGATATTATTAACTGCCAGGGGTGCAGTCTGTTGGGCGGTGGAGATAGCGTGTATTTTTCACTGTGAACTTTATGGTATTATAGGCCAAGATATTATTAACTGCCAGGAGTGCAGTCTGTTGAGCGCTGGGGATAGCGTGTATTTTTCACTGTGAACTTTATGGTATTATAGGCCAAGATATTATTAACTGCCAGGAGTGCAGTCTGTTGAGCGCTGGGGATAGCGTGTATTTTTCACTGTGAACTTTATATTAATGCCTACGTTTTCGTGTTGTAATTCAAACTGTATATTGATGTGATCGTGCTGTGACTTAATAAACAATAATTAAATATCACCAGTCGTTCCATACTCGATGACTCCCGTGTGCTCACCTGTTGTGTGAACGACTTTGCCAGCACACAATCACAATCACTCCACTTTGATATATAACCACCCAGGTTTAACTTTATCAATATATTCACTCTCAGGAACATTATAGAGCAGTGCTCAGAATGGCAAAGACAGCTTTACATAAATTTTGTTGATTTTGAAAAGGCTTTTGACAGCATACATAGGGACAGTTTATGGAAAATACTGAGGGCTTATGGAATTCCAAGCTGCATAGTGACAATCATAAAAAGCCTCTATGCCAACTTTACGTGTAGTGTTGGGCAGAGCAACCTAACCTTCGAGGTGAAGACAGGAGTACGACAGGGATGCCCCTTATCAACCACTCTTTTTTAACAGTCATAGACTGGGTGATGCGCCAGACAACAGAGGGCAGTCCAAGAGGAATAAGATGGACTACATTTTCTACATTGGAAGATCTGGAATATGCAGATGACATTGCACTGCTGGCACATTCACATCAACACATCCAGGAAAAAACGGATAGACTTAATAAATTTAGCCAGCAGGTGGGCTTGAACATCAATTTAAAGAAGTCTGAGGTCATGACGCTCAATGTGAGCAACCCTGAGCCCATATCAGTAAGGAATCAGCAATTGGTACAGACAGATACCTTCACATACCTAGGAAGCATAGTAACACCAGACGGTGGGGCAGGCAAAGACATCAACATCAGAATGAATAAGGCAAGAACAGCCTTCTTTAGCCTAAATAACATCTGGAAGTCCTCCCAATACAGCACAAGCACAAAATTAAGATTATACTAGAGTTGCGTGCTTTCTGTGCTTCTCTATGGTGCGGAATGCTTGAGAGTCACAGAGAAGGAAATGTCAAAATTGTCCTCTTTTCACACAACATGCCTAAGAAAAATTCACCGCATCTTTTGGCCGAATACCATCACCAACCAAGATCTGCTTACTCGTAGCAAGCAAGAGGACATGCACACCATCATAGCTGGCAGACGCTGGAGCTGGGTTGGTCATGTCCTCAGAAGAGACCCCGATGCCATCACAAGAACAGCTATGCTTTGGACCCCTGAAGGAAAACGAAAGAGAGGCCGACCAAAAACAACTTGGCGGAGGACTGTGGAGGCTGAGATGCAAAGAATGAACCAGAGTTGGGGCACTGTACGAAGGATGGGCACCGACCGTGCAAAGTAAAATCAATTTGTTGTTGTCCTACAAGACGCCACTAGGCGTGATGGCCACTGACTGCTTTGACGGTCGGTGGTTAAGGATCGAAGAAGAAGAAGATTCTGGTCATCGCATTGATTTAAGGAGAGGTTAAATCACGCCCATGGATATCTCTTGAGCAATCATATGCAGTTATTTTCATTAACTTGGTCAAAACGCCGGCCCAGTGGGGGCGTTGCCAGAATCAAACGAAAGTAGCGGCACACGATCAAACACGCACTGAGGGATCTCAGGAAAGACTTGCGGCATGCTATCAAAGGCAGTAGTGGTCCCTGAAACGAACGACGCAAGTTTCTTGCCGGCGTTTCGCATCTCTGTGTCAACCAGAACACCGCTCGAAAGTCGGAGCGAACGGGAAAGCCGAAGCGGACGCAGCGAACGAAGATACGGAAAACCAGGGGCGGCATCTCTCTTTAGTCTGGCGGTCAGAACCCCGAAAGACTCCCGAGATCTAAAAAGGTGTCAAATTCTAACATGTCCCCCAATCTTGCATTCCAGTTAGATATATACAGACCATGAAGAAAGCCATTTTATCATTCGGTTGCCAGAGATTCAAGATTCACTAGCTATAGTAGAATTTTGCTAGATTTCCATCTGAATTGGTGGCTACATTGGAGTGATTTCTTTTTCTGTGCACGGTATAATATATTTGTTAAAGTGATCAGTGGTCTAGTGCTTTCATTTTATTTCACTGGATTTTGTGTTTTTTTTAATCTATTAAATTAAACTCATCTCAAAAGTTCCAGTGGTAAATTTAATGATATATCTATTATATTATTTCCAAAAATAATAGATGCTTAAATGCTAAAGTAACTTTTAAAGTCGCGAAGGAATTTATAATTAATAAATTTAGTTAAGTCCTATATATTTATAGATGTGTGTGTTAACCATTAGACTCGCGAAGTGTTTTCTTAAATACATAATTAAATACGCGAGTGTATATAAATAGTCTTAACGGTAAATTTATCGCGCGTTAGAATATTATTTGATTTTTGCGGTATGATTATGTTGTCATGGTTTTTCTATCTTTTTCTATAGAATGATCACATAACCTTGGCGATCCCAGCAATAAAGAAACCATACAGAGTCTTCCAGACTCGGTTCTTAAACTTCCAGATATATTGATGAAACATTTTAAATATAATCGTGTGGCGGTCCGATGCGGCCTAGCTATCATAATTACATGCAAGAAAGCCTACCCAAGAACATTTAAATAAACCTTCAAATTAAATTGCCAATCTGTAAGATAAACTGGAAGAAGAACAGTTGCCAGTAGCGATATTTTATTTACTGCTCTACTGTGAGAGAGTACATATTTACCTGAACTGTGACTGGGCCTAGTTTTTCCTCACTGGATTTAAAACTTACCGGTCAGCTGCTATCATCACGCATTGAAGGAATTTTACCACCAGCGGCGAAATTAAAGAGACCACGCCATTCTCACCCCTGTACCTAACTGTGACAGTGCCATCCCATAGACTCCTTTTTATATAATAAAACACAAGAACTCTTAGGCTTCACGTCTGGCGATAAGTGGGAATATTTGCTATCAGCCAACCTCGCTAAATCTGGGGCTGGACATCGAAGTACCAGACATTTTCATATGTCAAGAGTGTAATTGCTGTTTATATAATTCTATGGAGTGCCTGATGCTTCAATCGGTGTGTGTGTGAGCATATGAGTGTGGGCCCTCACGAGCGTGCATGAATGACAGGAGATTTAATTTTTGCAAACCATTTGTTAACTTGCCTACCGGGTAATACTTTTTCTGTATACCCTGCATTGTTCCTTTAAGTGGGATATTTTGTTAACTCTGTTTACCCCCCCCCCCCCTTTTCATTTGCTTAGTAAAGGGAAAAACAATTGGGAATAACAGGATTTTTTCTACCACCCATACCTAATATTGTAACCCCTCTTTCAGAGTAATTAAATTCACTGTTGGGTTACATTACCTATGTTCCTGATAAATATCTATCTTTGGACTGGGTTTATCTTTGTCCAATACAAGCGGGAAGGGCGTAGTCGATACCAATCTTCTTCCCCCCCCCCCCCCCCCCACCTTATTATTTGTATTTTCTGTACTTATGATATTTTTCCTGTAACACATGATACTTGTTGTGATTGATTTTAATGTTAATAAACAGCATAAACTTATTTAGTACTGTGTTGGAATGCCAAAGCCCAAAAGGTTTGTGTCTGGAAACTGGCAAATAATTGTTTGACCAGGAGAGTTTGAGGAGAAGATTGAGAGGAACGATTGTCGTAAATAAGTCTGTCCTTACTCTCCCCAGCACTCTGTGAAGCAACTATTTACTTTCTAACCCTTATTATCACTGAGCCTCACCATCATTCTCCACTCTAAACAGGACCACTATTTCTAAGACTCTTTCTCTCAAAATAAATTTACGACACTTCCCTGTGGGCCATTTTCAGGGCTGGTCCTTGATCAATGAACAGCGAAAATGAGATGATGATTACCTTAGTATGTAAATCGTCAGAAAATTTGTTGTGCCATGCCTCCAATTCTTTAACGCAGTACGGTTTAACCTTATAGAGGCCCCTCGCCCCTTTTCAGCATCTTAAGAAGCCACGCGCCCCTTTACACCATCTTAAAGAGCCTAGAACCCCTTTACTTCATCTTAAGAAATCTCGTACCTCATTATATAATCTTAAGAAACTTCGCATCCCTTTACAGCATCTTAAGTAGCATCGTACCTCATTACAGCATCTTAAGTAGCCTGGTACCCCTTTATCTTCTAGCTCAGAGGTTTTCAAACTGTGCGTCGCGGCCCTCGGCTAAGGGCGTCGCGGTGGCTTGGGAAAAGTGTTGAAAGGTGTCATAAAACTGTAAGTTGATTAAATTAATTTAGTTTTTCATTTACAAAATAAATACAGTTTTATTTATTTTGTGTCCGAAACTTAACTTATTTACCCCCCACAATTGGTATCAGATGTAAAATATGCACATTCAGAAGTTATTAATATCTTTTGGGGTACAATTGCTTATATATAATATATAGTATAGAGAGGAGCCGCGGTGATTTATGCACAGGTCAAGGGAGCCGCGGACCAAAAAAGTTTGAAAACCTCTGTTCTAGCTCGTAAAATATGCCAGAAATGAGAAAAAGAGATCAAAGTATATTATGGGAAGATGTTATTCACAATATGTGTCTAAGGTTCAGTATTGATTGACGTTGTCACAGTTTTATTTTGTACAAATACATTTGAGTTCTGTGTATTATATAGTATTAATGATGACTCCCCTTCTAAAATATCTGGCATGTCTCGCACCCCCAGAAGGTAGATTTCGTACTGAGTTAAGAGCACTGCTCTGATGATTAATGTTAAAGTGGTTTTTATATCAGTGGTCATTAGATGTATGAGTAGTCGGCAGACTCATGAGACAAATCAAGCCTACTTAGGTGCATTGCTTCACGATGTATGCAAACATATCCCCTCACAGAAGTCGATTTTTATTGCTTTCCATCAGTTCTATTGTTGATCTCTTCTCTTGGCATAGTAACAAATTATACACTGCCTTTTCTATAATTCTGTCTCTGCTTCCCTTTCCCTCTATCTTCTCTAAAGTCACGAAGTTTTCCAGTGGTCATCTTCCCATCACATGTCCAATGCTTGTCTGCACGTGTATCTGTTACTATAATTCTTTGTTCATTAGCTCTTCTCAAGTATTCTTCATTAACTATATTAACTGTTAGTGAGATTGCTTACATTCTTTTGAGAAACTAGTCTACATCTCTGTGGACTCTCCAATGAGTATCTATTTTTTTACTCGTTGTATAGGAACACTACCATATTGGTTCGATGCAACATTTTAGAAGCCTTTTTCTGGAGGCAGACCAAACAGAATGGAGAAGAGATGGAAAACACGTGAACAAATAATTAGGGCTGTGGAGGCGAAGTCGGGAGTCGCAGTTGTGAAGTCAGTCTTTGTTAGTCGAGTTGGAGTCGGTAAAAAATGTTCGGATTCCGATTGTTATGCCATATGACTAGTAAAAAGCTGTACCTTGAAGTTGGGAGTCAGACTTCTAAAATTGTCAGGAGTCGGAAAAGTTTTTGGCCGACTCTACAACCCTGTAAATAACAAACACAGGGTAAGTGGTTTTGGCGTGAACTTATTGAAGGCCTAAGCTCCACAAGGAGCGGGGTTGGTGGGGGGAGGAAAAATAATAATAATAGTTTTATCGCTGTGAAATAAGCTCGCTAGGCTGTGGAGAGCAGATGACGTCATGAATTGCTGTGACAAGTATGTGGTGTTTGCAAAGCCACGTTCTATGTTTACATTTTTATAACATCTTGTATCCACTAAATATACATAAAACAAATGCCAACACTCTCAGCTTTAACTGCCATTTGACAAATACGTTTTATTTCTTTTTTTATTTCCAGAAACAAAAAATATTTAAAATGGGCCAAAAAAAAAACTGACGTTACAAGTGACAGAAAAAATTGCTGTGTGAAATCACGTGTTGAACAAAGCAATCCCACGTTGAATTTTAAGGCAATGTGATATAGCATTTTAAACAAATAAAATGATAATTAATTGTCTATATTTTTTCCATATAAATTAGTTGGATAGTAATGAAGAAATAACAATTTAAAAATAGAAAGTGACCTTTCAATCACACTGTAGATATCACCTCTCGGTAGACAAATGACTATAAATGAGAGAGAGAAAAGTGCACTCCCATATGATATTGTTTGAGTCCTCGACTCTGTGATGAAACTATTCACTATGCATGCAGAGTTTCTTCCCCTTAGTCAGTGTTAGTTTATGGAACGCCATCTTGAACCTTGAACTCTGAAGCACGATCGTCGGCATTTATGTGTTATTTCTATCTTGTGCTTAAAAGGCTGGTTAAAAATAATAATATTATTAATAATAACGTAGACATGAATAAATAACAAAGTCTTTCCCGTCCCCGCCCTCAGACAAACAAACCAAAGCACTCTGCAACCTTCCCGGACACTTAATCGTGTCTCCCCTCTGTCTGGCTTGGAATAACCATGTTCTGAAAAATACCATCCAAGGATGATTGTGCAATATTAAATCATGCTACTAGTAAGGATATCTAAATTAACTTGACCTGGATACAGATAACGTGCAAACTACAACACAAGATAAACATTTCACCTACGACCTGTTAAAAGAAACAGTAGGTTTACTGACATTCGTTCCTGGTTTCTGGATTAAATGTGATTAAGAGAGATTGTCTTCCGTTAAAAAAAAAAAAAAAATATGGGATCCTATGGAACGCTCAAAAATAAAATAAAAATTACGTAACTGTGATGTCATGACATAGACTAAATTACGAAACTGTGCTGTAATAGGGAAGAAAAAGGGTAAAGGATCCCGTTACACGCCCATTGAGGCATAATGGGAATATGGTGTTAGGCCCATATTTTCTCGACTGTCGGCACACTAGGGGTGATGTGGTCAGCATCACGCCGGCTGCCTTAACCTTCCCAGAGTTGCTCTGGTACCCATTTGGGGCTGGGTCGACCCAGCAGTCGTTTGCGGCCTAAAAAAATCCCGCCTCATCTGGGAATCGAACCATAGACCACTGAGCTAGGAAGCCAGTGCACTAACCACTATGCTACCGCGGCTCACCATAATGACAGAGACTAAATTACGAAACTGTGATGTCATACAGAGACTAAATTACGAAACTATGATGTCCTGACTGAGACTAAATTACGAAACTATGTGAGAATTGAGAAAGGGAAGAAGAAACCATTAAGCCAATAGGAAACGATTTTATATATATATATATATATAATGGTTTACGATAAAAGGAACAAAAGAACATATAAGAGAAAAACATGTAATCAAGAAGCTCAAGATGAGCGAGTAATTAATTTTTCCCGCTACGACTTCACTCAATAATTTTGTTATGAAACGTTTTCTTCCCTAACACTTGAAGTTTATCATTCTTTGATGGTGTCCAAGAAACTGAGACCAGCCACGGCATTGAAGACCAGGTGTTAGACAAAATGGCTGACCCTGAATTTAGGCTGTAAACTGTTGCTCGTGATTTTGTGAAAAACTTAATTATCAGCATTATCGTTCTCGTCCCATTTGGTACTCACATAATTGTGCCTTTGTCTTTATTCAAACAGTTTTTTTTTTCAACCAACTCTATATATAACTAGTCAATACAAGTTTTTATCCACTATCCACATTTATTCACATGTTCTGGATTTTGTTATCCATAAGTCAGAAGTTCCTAGAGAGTATTGGTTTGTTCTACCCTTCAACTTTACAGATGTTCCTAGAGAGCATTGGTTTGTTCTACCCTTCAACTTTACAGATGTTCCTATGGCACCACTAAAAACCGTTATAGAAAAGCAAGTTATTCAATACACAAATTAATAATTAAGTTCAGAGTTGAACCCACCGCTTTCCGTTGGTTTTGTGGATTATGAAAAGACATTTGCCAGTGTAGACAGAGAAGCATTTTAGAACTGATAAGGTACGGTATTATCAGAGGCGGATATACTATGAAGCTAATGAAGATGTGTGCTTAAGGGTCCTCAAGTCGCTTTCTCTATAATACATTTCTTTCCCACCCCCAACACCTCTTTTTTTAATAAAAGGGGCCCCTCTAAGAGTTCAGGCTTCAGGGCCCTCATGATGTAGATGCGCCACTTGGTATTGTGAAGTCCCCATAAAGATCATTAAAGAAAACATATGAAGACTTGACATGCAGAATTCTTCATGAAGGAAACAGAATTGCTTGATATAAGAAATGGAGTAAGACTGAGATGCCCCTTGTTATCTTTTCTCTTCTTATTGGCTATAGACTGGGTTATAAAAACACTGACATCCGCAAACAGAAGTAGAATTAAGTGGACTCTGACAGCAAATGTGCCTGAGAATACATAGGGAAGGGCAAAGATAACGATAATAAACGCAGGAAACAATAACAAGCTTGCACTTAAAAATCAAAACTACAACAAAAGGCACTCTTGTAAGATTTAGAATCATACATATGTCTTGGCAGCACTACAGACAAGAGTTCACGGGACAATTATATCAAAATGTAGATACAATAGCTAGCAGAAGCTTTCAGTGCACTGGGGAATATAAGGAAAGCAAAAGAAATCACGCTCAACACATAAATAAGAATTTTCAACTCACACATCAAGTCAGTCCAATAGCATAGCTCTCAGACACAGAGAACGACAAAAACAATAAATAAGAACTTACAACATTTCATAAATGAGAGTTTTCATAGACTAGAAGGGCCGAAATGGAAGGACCAGGTCATTAAGTTGGAACTGATGATAAGAACCCCACAAATGTCAGGGTAACATGAGATGAGAAGATGACACTAGCGATGGATATAACACACATAGAGGAAACTTGTTGATAACCAGTACTAGGCAGTTTTAGGGTAACATGAGATGTGAAGATGACGCTAGCGATGGATATAACACACATAGAGGAAACTTGTTGATAACCAGTACTAGGCAGTTCTAGGGTAACATGAGATGTGAAGATGACGCTAGCGATGGATATAACACACATAGAGGAAACTTGTTGATAACCAGTACTAGGCAGTTCTAGGGTAACATGAGATGTGAAGATGACGCTAGCGATGGATATAACACACATAGAGGAAACTTGTTGATACCAGTACTAGGCAGTTCTAGGGTAACATGAGATGTGAAGATGACACTAGCGATGGATATAACACACATAGAGGAAACTTGTTGATACCAGTACTAGGCAGTTCTAGGGTAACATGAGATGTGAAGATGACACTAGCGATGGATATAATACACAGAGAGGAAACTTGTTGATACCAGTACTAGGCAGTTCTAGTGTAACATGAGATGAGAAGATGACGCTAGCGATGGATATAACACACATAGAGGAAATTGTTGATACCAGTACTAGGGTAACATGAGATGAGAAAATGACGCTAGCGATGGATCTAACACACATAGAGGAAACTGGTTGATACCAGTACCAGGCATTCTTATTTTGGAATCCGGAGAGTTAAGAGAGGTAGACGGAAAAACACAATGAACAGTTGGGGCTTCCAAATTAATGTAAACAAAACAGTACGTATGATATTCAGCAAAGGAAATTTAAAAAAAAATAACAAAATCAATATAACCATTAAAGGACAGAAAATATGTACCTCTTCAATAACTAGATTTCTGGGCATAACTTAAGATAAACAACTAAATTGGAATAAACAGATAGACAATTTAGTAGAAAGCTGTAGGGGACCTCTAAATATACTAAGGACAGTAAAAGGCAATGGATGGGTAGCCAGCAATAAAATAAGGCTTATGTTCTACATGTCTTTCATCAGGGGGAAACTAGATTATACCAGCATAGTCTATGACTCAGCTGCAGCTTCTAACAAAGCAAAACTAGACAGAATTCAAAATGCAGCCATGAGAACCATTACAGGTGCATTTATATCAACACCAGTAGAAGCACTAGAAGTAGCTCTTGGCATACCGCCCCTTGGTCTAAGACGGAAAGAACTAAGATTAAATTATTGGAGTAAAGTAGCACAAGAAGTGACCCACCCAGCACATAAAGCATTTGTCAAAAACCAACCAAGTGTATGGGACGTCCCCTTAAATAAAGATAGATATCCAACAGGGTGGAGAACTATAGAAGATCTAACACAGTTCAAAGAACTATCAAACACAATTAAAAATAATAATAAATATAGAAGCACAATACCACCCTGGGAACTAAAAACTCAAATTATAGACTACTCACTTACTGAAAAGATCAAACAAAACATAGAAGATAAGGAAGCCAAAACGATAAGTAGAAAGTTCATAAATCAACTTACAAAACAAAGTCTGGCGGTCTACACTGATGGATTCAAGGGTGATAGTGGGCAAATAGGTGCAGGAGTAGTAATACCACAGCGGGGAATTAAGAAGAGCTACAGTGTAACTGAAGGGACTTCGATTTTTACCGCAGAGATGGTAGCAATTCTAAAAAGTTTAGAAATAATCGAAGATAACCCACCAGAAGCTGTTACGATATTAACAGACTCACTATCATCACTACAAGCACTAGAACACCTAGGTAAATGTAGCCAGCCAGACATAAAGGAAGAAATTCTTGCAATTATTACATCACTAGGAAACAGAGGATGTAGTGTGAGGCTTGTGTGGGTTCCAGCACACATAGGTATAGCTGGTAACGAGTTGGCAGACCAGAACGCCAAGAATGGGAGAATAAGTAAAAACAATATAAGAGCAGGACTGGGAAGGTCGGAAATCAAGAGCCAAGTGAAGCTAACTATAAACGAGGAATGGAAGACAACATGGAAGAACAGTAGAAAAGGCAGACACGCGTTCAAACTGCTGAAAGAACCAACAAGGACGTGCCAGGTCAGAGAAGAATTAAAGATACCATCGAACAAAAAGCTGTGGCGTCTCCGTCTCGGTGCAGCATACTTTATGATAGAGGAACCACACTGCCAAGAATGTCAGGAAGAGAATGACATAGACCACTATCTGATCCACTGTAAAAAGTACGAACAACAAAGGCTTGAATTAAAAATTTACTGTAGAAATCACAATATAGACATGACAAGGGATAAGGTTTTAAGTATAGATGCCCCAGGAGAAGCCCAATCAATATTTAAAAGATACATACATAAAACAAAGGAAAACATATAAGGTTAGTACTTCAGAAAAGACATTCAACCAAATATAAATTAAGCAACAAGAACTAACAAATCATAATATATATATATATATATATATATATATATATATATATATATATATATATATATATATATATATATATATATATATATATATATATATATATATATATATATATAAAAGAACAGAAAAATTAGCAAACTTACTAACTACAGTACTCAAAGGACAAGGAAAGACAACGAGGTTTTAAAAAAAAAACAACTCAAAAAGAACAAATACTAACACAAATTAAAACCAAGTGTAAAGGACAATAGTTATCTATAAACAATGCAAAACTGAAAATAAAATGACAAATACTAATATAAATTAAAACCAGCAACTGCAAAAGACAATAGTTATTTAAATTTAATACAAAAGTGGTAAATAAAATGACACTAAATACCCCAATTATAACCAATTTTCAGGTTGAACAGGGTAGACCAAGATGGAGCGAGAAGAGGCAATAACGAGTAGCTGTTAAGTGCCCACTCTCCACCCATCACGTCTTTAAAACAACAACAACACAATGAGAGGAAAACTGGAGGCAGAAATGAAAATGGTGAGGTAGACATAGAAAGATCCTCAGCTGATGGCGTGCAGGAGGACTAAGCATGGGTTAGTTGAAGGCCTAGACTCTTTGAAGAGTTGAAGAGTAATGAGTGAATGAATTAATGGAAATAGAAGTGTTCTTACACATTGCTACTATAAGAACAAAGGCTACATTTGTGTAAGTTATTGATTCACATGTAATTATTTGAAATGACAATAATCTCAAAACATTGCAACATTTAAAAAATGTCAACATTTATTTATGAACGATACTTAAATATGATTCCTACAACTTGGGAAAAACTTGCTTTATTCATGTAAGAACGCGAGTGTGATTAGAACACAGCAGTTACCTACTTATTTAACGATACTTTCTTTACATAGCTACAAAGCCAAGTCAGTGACGATATAAAAAGTGGGCTTTCGAAGTGAAGTTACAACAAAAAAAAAAAAAGAAAAAAAAAAAAAGACACGTTGCTTAGCTGTGAAACTTGGTTTCCAAGGAAAGATAACTTAACGTGTTCCTGTTGTATAGCTGTGAAACTTGGTTTGACTGTTGCTCTGAAGGGTCGTTATTTCTGGTGCGCTGTTGAAAGCCTGTCTGGGAAATGTTTCTAAGTGGAATTTCACTTTATACTTTTCAATTATCACACCTGAAGGTCTTTTATATTTGGACATGCGACATAATATAACCGACTAGGTTGAACGGGACGCACCTCGCCAATACGAGGCAACATTTTATATTCTTTTTAAAAAGTGTAATCTCCTTATTGGTAATGATCCCTCAAAACAGATTTCAAATTCATTGTCAGTTAAAAGTCCATTTCCTTCCAGAAACTGTTTCTCATTTTTTGCCATTCTTGTCCTGTTACTAATTCTTCCTCATATCTAATTTTTTTATAAGCGCACACACGTACTGTAAAATAACAAACAAATACATATGAAAGCTAACAATACAAGGCGCCGAAACAAATCAGGATAAAATAAATTTTAAAAGGCACAACAGTCAAGTATGCCGCAAGGACAGAGAAAAAGGAGAGACACAGAAACTTAGAGAAGTGACACAAAGTCAGAACTAAAGAAGGGAAGATATATCTGTACAAGAAAGAATTTAGCAAAGTTCTCGTGCAGCAAAATGTTAAAACATATATGCGACATTATTTGATTTATCATAATAAATTATATGTAATGTATCCATATGCGATTACACTGCATAGTTTAATAAACACATATAGAAGGTTACTTGGTGGGAGATTATTAAATGACCTTACTTGAATAGGATGCATAGACACACAAACAACTGTGATTAAAAACTTAGTGACATAAGTAGTATGTTATACAAACATAATTCACGAAAACTAGCCTTGCGTTTATCAATATACAATCACAATTACAACCATACTGACTTCTAGGGAAAAAGCAAGGCCAAAGTCTGTCGGCGCCATTAGTCAAATAAACCAGATTTTGACTGCTACTGCGAATGTTTAACCAGCATATCGGTTTTCGAAGACAGTCAATGTTCTGGATAACAAGCATATCAGGTGTTTGATGCAGAAATCCACCACCCCCTTCTCCATACACGCATACGGATTAGATGCAAGGCTTTTCACCCATGAAGACAGTTTGTTTTAGCTCATGTTCAGCCTGTCGGAGACATAGACGCTAGACACTGCGCATCAAGGTCGTGTTTGACCTATTCAGTGGAGTTCTAGACAATATTCACTTTGTCCCGGTTCTGTCTAGCTTAAAATTCTAGAAGGTCGTTGCCATTTGCCTGAGAACACTCTTCACAAAAGCTCACCTTTACGTTTTTACTCCAAAGTCACCTTTGCGATCTTTTATCTTTATTTTCTTCTTTCCTTTATGACGGTTGTTATAATCTACACTCGTTGAAATTGGCAAGAGAAGAGGTGAAGTTTGAGGTCCTGATCTCTGCAGCTCTCTGGATTCTGTCCCGGGACTTAGTTTAGATTTCTTTCGCAAGAGAGTCATGTCCTTTCCAGAGGGACCATTGAAAGATGACGTGACTGTTATAGAAAATGAGCGTGTGTCTTGGTTCATTTTCGCAGTGTTGCTTGTGGAAACTGAGCAAGGTAAATTAGATCTGCGGTCCTCTTGGTGATGGAATATATTTGGAAACCTGAGACCAACATTGTCTTCTGGGCGTGCGCAGAATGGAACTGAGTGATTGTTGCCAGCTGTGTTGCTCTTCCTGGACGCATGTTCTTCATGGTGCATTAAAGATTCATCTTCCTTCTTGAGTTTCGTCGACTCGTTATATTTTAAAAGGCAACTTGGTGATTGACTGGGTTTTGACTGACCATCAGAGCTTGTATCTTTTGATAACATATGTCCATGCTCATATATATCACTTGCGAGACACGCGGTACTGTTGCTTTTAAGCCTGTCAATTCTGGGCAATTTCAACAGAGTACTAGATTCTGACAACGAAGGAGTGGAGTCTGATTTCTTGTAGCTGTTACAGGATTTTCCGCAGTTCTGATTTATTTCATTATTAGTGTTATCAAACATGTTGTTACCTGTGTGGTTACAATAGCCTATATTCGTGCAGCTATTGTTGCTACTTGAGAAATGTCTCCTGCTATCAATGTCTTCCTGAACCCTTGGTTGACTCAAGGCAGCTTTAATTTTTGGAAAACGAAGTTCACTTTTTCTTACTGGCAGACAGCTTGGTCTCTCATCCGCCTCTACAAGCGTAGACATTGGTAAGGCAAAGTACAAAAGCAACAACGCCACCTAGTAATGAAGCTATACAAATAAACTTGCAAAACGTATAATGCAGTTCACGAATTTCACCAGAATACAATGCGATACTTACGACAAGAACGTGCAACAGTTAGCACTGATTATTAGTTAAAGCAATATGGTGCGTGTTTAATGGAAAATTACATGTTGGAGATCCATTGCAGCCGATCTTCGTTGCGGAGATGGCAACTGATGATGATGATAATGGTAAATTAGCAAGTACTCTGACACAGGCTATGATGCGGTGGATGGTAAAAGAACCGGTACTCTAATTCAGTCTAGGGCGGAGTGAATGGCAAATTAGCCAGTATTCTGAGCCAGTCCAAAATGTCTTATATCTCAGACCTTATGTAAGAAAAGGTCCTTAAAAAAGCATTTTCAGAAACTTCAAGAACGGGCTTTACATTTCCAAGTAATTCTTGTAGGCTTGTAGTAGCTGAAAGTGTTCTATTTTGTCTTGTAGTCTGAAAAAGAAAAGATGCAATATTTTAATGTATTTTTAAATTACTGTTACTAGAAATGATAAATTACAAAAAAAAAAGGAAGTCTGAAAATTAGATACGGTTATATAAGAGACAGTTTTAAAATATGCACACTTGATAAGACAGGTATATAGAGAAATTCATGCAATTAATAAACAAAACCTTGCCCAACACACAAACTAAGGATCCAAGAAAGAAACGAGCTTGTAACTGATTATCTCGTGCGGTCCCTCTGAGTTTATGAGAAGAGTAAAAAAAGATTAAGACTATTGAGTATACCAGTGTTGCTTAACCTATGGTCCAAGGACCCGTTGGAAGAGGGGGAAAAGAGGTGGGGGGGGGAGGGGGGGTTGAGAGGGGGGGGGGTGGTCCATGAATGGATTCTAGTTGGTTCGTTCACATAACCTAAAACTTGTGAATTTAATTTCACCAAAATGTTTACTCAGTAAATTATCACAGATTTTTACATTCGAAGAATATCATTCCTATTGTATTTCAGTATGCCTGTATGCACGCTTAACTATTTTTCTTTGTAATAAAATGCATTATTTGTATGCAAAAATTTTTAATATGCTAGTATAGCACGTGTCAGAGAGGGCCTGGTATATTATAGGGGGAAGAAAATGGTTGTATCACACCTAGGTGTACATATTATGGGATGTATTCATGTATTGAATGTATTCATGTATTGAATTTATATTATTGAATGTATTCATGTATTGAATTTATATTATTGAATGTATCCATGTATTAGTTTATCAGAAAGAATGTTTTGCAAGTAGACACCTGTCTTGTATTGCTAAATCATACTGAGCCATGTTGTCATTCATCCTACATGCAGACACTGAGACACGCTCATATCATATACAATAGAAATAGGTGGGCTTGAGGACAGAAATTAGCCCCTATTTTTCCTTGTTACAGGTTTTATTCGTGTCATAAAAACTGAGATCGTGGGTCGTCAGTCCAGCTGCCTGAAACTCCGCAGGAGCATAGAGATTGCACAGAATCTACATCTTTAGTCCCCCTCAGTCTTGGGTGGGCTAAAGGAACGATCTTCAGCCGGTTTTGTGTCAACCAAACCAAGAACTTCTAAGAGATGAGTACACATTAGTACCCTTTCTGTCAGCATTGTGAGCAAAAATTAGTGTCAGTGACGAGAAAGTGATTTAGCGTAGAAAGAGACAATAATAACAGCATAGCTGATAAATGTTATATACTTAATTAACAGCACAGCTGATACATTTACTATAAGTGATTAACAGCACAGCTGATATAAATTTGTTTCCTATTTCCTATAATAGATATATAAATATTGTATATATATATATATATATATATATATATATATATATATATATATATATATATATATATATATATATATATATATATATATGAATCATATGTAAACTTACAAATCCATTACATTCCATTTTTCAACATTCACCCTTCAGCACAAGAGTAGATAGTGTATATACTAAATAAATAATAAGGAAATTGTATTTGAACGACTTGTCAATTTTATCTTTGTTAAGTAAAATATGTTTCCTGGTTTTGTTGAATATCACAGTTAGTTACACAGCGGAGGTGGCACTTTATGTCGGTCTCCTCTCTACTATTGTTTCGAGATCAGAACATTCACAGCCGTAACTAATTTGTGATACCAGTAGTTCTCTCAGACACTGGGACTTCACCATTTTCTGCAGAAATTCTATTTCTGTAATTTTCAGTACTATACTGACCTTAGAGCCAAATAAAACCTCACGCCACAGTAGTACAGCTGGAAGCAATTTGAATGATGATGACACTAATTCAGCCATTCATTCATTCAGCCATTCATTCATTCATCACCCTTTAGCGCCTCGACGAGCTTAAACCTTCTACAAAATCACGTAAAGTCATCATGTCTTGTGCTGTTCACTCAAAGTCTTTCTATGCCTTCTTTATTTCGTTCATTTCTGTCTCCAGTTCTCTTCTCTTGCGTGTTTCAGTCTACTTCTACTTCTACTACTAGTTCTCATACACTGAAAATTCCAGAACAAGGACTACCTTCTAATGCTATAAATAGGTTTTCTCAAAGTATGTCCCATCAATGCTAGCGTCTTCTTTAGAACATAACATAGCCGTACACTGAAGTTTTCTGAGGGGGTCTCTTTTGAGGCAAAGAAAGAATTGGGTTACTGCTCCATTATGCATGTCGTACAAGCCGACTAATGTGAGATTGTTGCATGGGACTGGCAACTTCATCATGTAAAACAAACTGCCACATAAACTACCCCTGCAAGAGCATGTGAATGTTTTGTGAAGTTTCTTACAAAGAGGGCCAACTGCAGTGATGACTCCGTGCTTCATTGTGAGTAGAAAAGAAGGTGAATATGCTGTATTCAGATGTGTAAAAACGCTGGTGGTATAAGATATCATCTTCACTGCTACCAGTTTTAAAGTGAATGTTCACAAAATAATCATTACCGTAAATTTAACTAGTTGTCACAATGTATTCTAGGTTTCATCATCTTGCACTATATTTTAAATATTCAGAAAACTATATTATTCATAAAATCACACGTATTCATAATATTCATAAACCACATTTATTCTAACAGTGAAAGTGAAAGAACATTGTAGTAAATAAAGGTGGGGGTTAGAGAGTCGACTGGCAGAAAAGTTAACGCGCTTGCTTCTCGGGTCAAAGTTACCCACTTCAAAACCTGGTTTCGTCAGTCTTCACTATACCAAGCTGTAAATGGGTACCTCACTTAGCTATTGAGTTAAGGAATACATAAGCAGTGAGAATAGAACCCCGGTCACAACACCTCATACAAGCTGAGACCTAATATAGTGAAGTCTTTAACACGTTACGCCATTACAGCAGTATATCCTATTGCACCACCTACAAAGGTAGCGTTTATGAGCAGGTTCATACAAACAAAGAATGAATACTTTATCGAAGCAATATTAAAGTAATAAAGAAGATACAAAATATTAAATGAAAGTAAAGCTAATCTGTTACAGTTATCAACAGAAATTAAGAGTAAATGTGGGTCATATCCCTTATAATACAGTAATTATGAATATACTAGCAATAACCCGTCAATAATGACGGAAGTAAATAAGAAAATTTTAAAATATTTTTAATTCAATATAAAAGTTCTTTGATGACAACATTTTTGTGAAAATGCGTGGATTTGTTTCAAAGAATGTTCCCTGATAAAAAGTATTTTTAACAAAAACTTTCAAGTTTTCATGATTTGTTCCTCGGGTGAGGGCGACATAGAGCTGGCCGTGTCCGAAAACAGGTTCAAGAAGGAAAACTCCTACGTGATCAAAAGATTGTCCTTGCGCCTTATTGATCGTCACTGCAAATGCTAAAATCACTGGGAATTGACGTTTTGCAGCCATCTTATCATTTTGATCCATAATAATGTCTGCAATAGTTTAAATTAAAATTGTGTCTTAAAGAAACAATCAAAAACTTACATTTTAAGGTTATTTTTAACAAAATGATGAGTTAAATCCGTTTCTGGGATGAAAATGGGTTCTACACCGACTTTTTTTCGTTGAGTGTTACTATTTTCAGGAGAGTACATATAAGGGAAACATTACAATTAATGTCTAACTTTCAACCACAGTTGCATCCCTTAGATGTGACCGACGTACAAACGGCGAGAATTATGGAGTTTGATAATACTGATGTTAGTTTTTTCTTTTTTTAAATTAAAAACAAAAGACTAATTATTAATATACAAAATGCTACAGTAAATTAAAAATATCATTTAATTTATTAATACGTTACTGTATTTACTGCTGACAGAAACTAAAGGCATTGAAGTGGCTTACTACGTGTATTAAGAAAGGTTCATTTACCATAAATTACATGTAACATAACACTATATATTAAAACATATACTTTAGTCGACAAGTAAGAAGCTAATTTAATTGTTTAATAAACTAAGCCAATGATTCTCGACCAGGGTTCAGTGGAACACCATAACGGGTTCCGCAATTGTACAATGATTTAGAAACACTGTACTAAGCCATGCTCACATCGTATATTAGTAAGATAAAACGTATATTAAAAAAAAAAAATGTAATTTTTTCACAGGTAGACAATGTTGCCATGGGGAAGTTCTGTCTGCATAAGCTCATATTCAACATTCCCACACGCATTGTTCTAAATCTATTATCTGATCCTTAGATAACAAAGATTTATCTATCGTCTGGAGCACGTCTGCACTATATATCTCACGCGTCTTTTGTTTACCTCTGTCGATATATCTCTTACATTTTTTGTTTCATGAAAAATGGCTGGCACTACACTGTACATGGTGTGTCTTAAGTTACCATGTTCGATATATATTATTTTGAGGAATTTTTTTTTTTTTCATTTGTCCTCCCCTCTAATTTAAAAATACTCACTACAGTTCGACTACTGCGGTTACGGGAAAAAGTATTCTTCTTCAAGTACAATGCTAGCTGGCGTATGTGATCATGTCTCTCCGCAACTTCCTCTTTCAACTGCTTTTTATTAATTCTTGTGTTCACATCTTTCCATGCCACGATGTTAAACTTTCAAGCATCTCCTCTTTTCCTCGTCCTCTGTTTTTTTTTTTTTTTTTAGTATGCATTTATTGTCACAATGTATTATAGCTTTCTTATTGCCATAACATGCCCTAAACGAAGTGAATTGCTTTAATCTAAAGTGAGTAATAAACTTAACTTATGGACTGGCTTCTTTCAGGGCATCATTTTTTTTTTTAGCTGTTAATGGTATTCTTAAGATTCTCCTGTAAAATCACATCTCCGTGGCCTACAGGGATTGTTTTCTTTTGGGCTTCTTGTGTGTGTGAGTGTGTGTGTGTGTGTGTGTGTGTGTGTGTGTGTGTGTGTGTGTGTGTGTGTGCGCGCGTGCGTGCGTGTGTGTGGCTGCTTTGATTGCCCGGCGAAGACCAGAGACTAGAGACCAGTTCTATAAATAAATGTTCATAAAAGCATAATTTAAAAACATTACGATGTACGCGGACCTCCTGGAATATAGTCATGGCCCCTTAGGAGAAGTCCACTGACCCCAGGTTAAGAAGCCATGATGTATTGATTATCTATCTATCTATCTATCTATCTATCTATCTATCTATCTATCTATCTATCTATCTATCTATCTATCTATCTATCTATCTATCTGTCTACCTGTCTGTCTGTCTATCTATCTATCTATCTATCTATCTATCTATCTATCTATCTATCTATCTATCTATCTATCTATCTATCTATCTATCTATCTATCTATCGGTCTGTCTATCTATCTATCTATCTATCTATCTATCTATCTATCTATCTATCTATCTATCTATCTATCTATCTATCTATCTATCTATCTATCTGTTCTTCTGTCTACTTGTATATCTTTCTATTTTTGTGTGTATGTGCGTGTATCTGCCGGTATTAATTTTTTGTGTCTATCCTTCTGCCTATCTTTGGGTTTGCGTGTTCATCATTTCAATCTTTTTTCTCTGCTTCAAAAACAGAAAGCACACACAAACACAAACACACACACACACACACACACGACTAGCATTCTAACCACAACGGCCGACATAACCAATTCTCACTAACAATATTGTATTACAGACATAACAGATTTCCGTATTATCTCAGTCTATTCGACAAGACGAGCACAAAGCGAACAGATTCGATTACAATAACTGATCCTGTTGTGAAGATCTAGGGTGAAATTCAATACCTGTCTGGAACCTATTTTTATATTTTAATCAAAACGGGAATTAACCTAAACCGTTTTATTTGGAGAGAGAGATAGAGAACGAACGAACCAACGTTATTTTCAGAGGGTTGAGAATTGGGCTCGCAGGTCTGACATTCTGCCCTTCCTTTCTCTCACCTTTCATTCTGAATTAGAGAGAGAGAGAGAGAGAGAGAGAGATAGAGAGAGAAAGAGAGAGAGAGAGAGAGAGAGAGAGAGAGAGAGAGAGTTAGTTCTTGAAAAAAACATAGTCCTTCACATTTATGTACATGACACAAGAACTAAAAGAAATATGGAGAAAAAAAGGAGTCTCAGTCTACATCTAACAGACGCAATACAAAGACATTAAAAATAACGTGTAACTGGATATATATATATATATATATATATATATATATATATATATATATATATATATATATATATATATATATATATATATATATATATATATATATATATATATATCCAGATTTCCTTTTCTCCATTTATAAATATATACAGCAAGCCCGCAGTGGCGAAAAATAACAAACATTAACATTTCCCGACTACCGACAACTTGGGTTGTGGCGAAGATTTATCCTGAACAGATTTATATACCTGACATTCCGTTAAATATTGAAAAAATTCAAGCTAATGACACTTTGAACACTAGAACGCGTGAATATTTACCTATCTGGACACACTGAGGTGAAACGAACAGATTCAATAAAATAGTAACAAAGCAAGCGTTTTCCCCAAATCAGAGGATTAAATCAGTACATTTGGGAAAACTGGGGCTTGTTTCGCCAAATAAAACCAACACTGGATCTGTGGCGCTTACTCAGGAGTTCTGTTCCAGATATGTTAATCAACAAATTAGGTAAGCACGATTGAAAGGTGGCCACTTGTCTGTCAGAGCGAGCGGAAGAAGGAATGAATAATTCTTATATTGTATAACCATTATACTCACTTTGTATATGCCTTTCTTTTTTTCGTTATCTAATACTGTCCATTTCAGAACAGATTAACTTATAAACTCTGTTCTTTACAGTATAGGCAAATTCTAGACCATAGCGCAAATCTTTTTTTGACCTTTTGGGGGTTAGTAACTTCTTCTAACGGGATCTTGTCTCAACAGAGGAAGGGGTATTACACCTATGAGTCTACTTCTTTATTTAATTCTGTAACTTATGTTTTTTTGGTGCTGTTGATACTGCTATTTAATGTTGTGAAGTTTTCTTATCAATAAACTTAACATAAAACTTAATTACCTGTGTCGGTCAGCTCGTCCCAATACCCATACTCCATTTATATAGTTTTCACGTTTGTGCGTCAAAATTGTCGTCACTTATCTGTGTGTGGGTATGTGAGTGGTTGATACATATTAATATATATAGAGATATACTGTCTGACAAACAAATTTCTATTGTAGAGATAGGCTGGACTAGAGGATCTTCTCAATCCAGGGACAGACTCTACCTTTTTCACCATTTTTCACTCGTGAAATCTATTCCTTGATCTTATTTCTCACTGAGTTACCACCTGGTCTAGGTCTATTCAGACGGGACCTAAAATTGATCTTAAATAGCTATCGAAAATCTACGACAGTGAGTTTATCATATCTTTCAATCCATCAGCATGGTGGCTCATCAGAGCTGTTTTGCTAAGTCAATATGAGAAAGAGAACACCCAGGCCATATAAAGAATGATACCTATCATCAGCTATTTACGCGAGACCTTGCCATCATTATCTGGTTACACACTGGTCATAACAGATTGAAGCACCATCTAAACAACGGGTACAGGGTTGGTACAACAGATCTCTGCACTTGTTGCTCCAGCCCCATGACAGCCGAACACCTGCTGTAGTCCTACCCAATATACATCAGTGAACGGAGTTGCATATAGCAACTACATATTTCACTCCACGAAGAACTGTTTTGAGATGCCATGAACCTTGAGCAGACTACTGCCTTTATTAGGGTCATTTATGCAGAAGTATGGGGCGAATGAGGAAGAAGCAGAAGACGATATGGAGAACGAACTATATTTATTGTGGCGTACAGTAATTCGCACCTACAAATGGTTTTTTTTCCCCCAGAGATTACAGCATATACATTTTTTTTAAAAGTTAAGCATATCAAACTGATACCTACAAGATCTCCCCAACTGCAGTGGCGTGCTAGCAGTCTTCTTGAGAAACAGCTAATTTCAGGGCTTTAAATTATGGTAGCTGATGGATGCTAGTACCACCTTTTAGAACTTGGTATGATTAAGGCTATACCAGGGTTCAGGCACAGGGTTCATTTATTTTTCGTACTGGAAATTGCGCTATCAGAACAGAAGATATGTGCTTTATCAGAGCAGAAGATTTGTGCTCAATCAGAACAAGAGCCGTGTGCTCTATCAGAACAGAAGCTCTTTGCTCTATCAGAACAAAAGCCATGTGCCCTATCAGAACAGGAGCCATGTGCTCTATCAGAACATGAGCTTGTGCTGTATTAGAACAGGCACTGTGTACTCTATTACAGCAGAAGCCATGGGCTCTATCACAACAGGAACTCTGTGCTCTATTAGAGCAGAATCTCTGTGCATTATCAGAACAGGAGTCATGTGCTCTATCAGAACAGGAGCTCTGAGCTCTATGGCTCTTGCCTACAATACCACTAAGGAGGTATAAAGGTGGGACCGAATTACCACATCAAACAAGATATATAGACCTATACATGGCTACAACAACTATTGACTAAAAGACGCTTTAGTATAGATAAAAGAAAATACAGAAGCCATCAACTAATATCACTAAGCTGTTTGCTGGCATCACGTGATAGTTATATCTCTTGAATCCCTGGGATAAATGATGTAGAAGATCCCAAAATGCACGGAGAAATAGAAGAACAACGAAGACATGGTCGGAAACGGGGCACTCTGCCCTAAGCTGAAAAGCCGAAAAGATCTAGTAGAAGGCAAATGTGCCACAGGGAGATAATAGGCATAGAAAAGGAAGCAAAATAAGTGCTGTAATTACAGATATGTTAACAAATAAGGGAAAAACAACATTGATGTTCCACTGTATGTGCTGGATCTCTGAAATCGATGATAAAACCGTCTTACGACGGTTTAAGACGTACATAGCGTAGGAAACAGATCATGTATAAATGATGAAGTGGGCTGCTGTAACACGTCTACCTTCAGAGACCATACTGTACTTAGTGTGCAGGTAAAGGTCGTCTCTTAGCAGATGCTGTCTTAAGGGCGTAAAGTGTTGGAGACTTCACAATAATAGTTCCAGCTGTATGAGGCGGGGTGGCCAGTTCCCTTCCTTGCTGCCTCCCCTAACTCAAGACCAGAGTCAGATACACATTTACAGCTGGGTAGGCTGGAGTTCTACCAGTTTTGAACCCAGAATCTGGTAATTTTGCAGCGAAAGGGAAGCGCTTTAATCACTCTGCAATCCAGGCCACACACAAAAATGATGCATATTATCAGCTAAGAAGAAGAGAACAAGTGGTAATTTTCCGCAAGGGTTACTTCTTCTTCTTCTTCTTCTTCTTCTTATTCGTTGACCCTCAGATGTCAACTTGAATAAGTTCAAAGTTCACCCTCAGATGTCAACTTGAATAAGTTCAAAGAAAGCAGTGGTCAGCCTGAGGCTGTTGATATCTCCGTAGATTTTCTCCAGGAATGGTACTGGTGATGGCCATATGCGTTTTCTCTGTTCCTCATATGTTGGGCACCTTTGAAGCAGATGTTCGGCAGTCATTTTATCTGTGCCACAGTCACACTCATCAGTAGTTCCTATCTTTAATATGTTGAATAGATGGTATCTCAATCTGTTATGACCTGTGCGAAGTCTGAAGATTACCACTTATTCACTTCTGCTGAGCTGGTAATACGGATCATTTTTTGTGTGGCCTGGATGCTCTTCTTCCCACTTGTGCCTGTATCTGCGCTTGATAAAACTCTTGGACTCCTCATAGGTTATATTTGTGTCCAGCTGAGGAAGTTTTCCTCCTTCCTTTGCCAATCTGTCAGCCTCTTCATTTCCAGGGATGTTGCAGTGAGAAGGGATCCACTGTATCACGACTCTTTTGTATTGCTGACATAGTCTGTGAAGTGTTAATCTTAGGTCAGCCAGTTCAGCATTACTTTGACTTTTCAGCGTTGTAATCACTGACAGCGCATCTGAGAAGATAGCTACTGGTCTCTCTGAGCTTTCTTCTGACATTAGAATTTCTGATGCAGTTTTTTAAGGCCTCTGCCTCTGCTCTGAAGTTAGCAAGGGTTACAACAGTGTCACAGAATGGATTTGGGGTGACCCTTTCCTCTTCCTAATCTCTGTTTCACTACGGCAGTTATCGGTACATTTGTGGTACGGATTTTATTGCGTGCTTTCAATTGTCGCACTTTCTTTCTTTCATTCTTTGCTAAGTAGAAGTTATTTTATTTGGTCAGATATTTGACACTCCTTGTAGGTGATAATAATCACATTTTGCTTGATGCGGCACAGATTTGCTGAGATTAGAACAGGTGAAGACTAATGTGGGTTTGCTCAGTTTCGCATGATTCTGTTTTCTCAAGCTGGGCTGGGTGATAAAATTACTCGCCCGTAGTCGGTGTTCGTTTGCTCGAGCAACAGATAACAAGATTACCCGTCTGTGCGACACATTTGAGACGGACATGTATGATATAATCATTTCCTGTCCACGACATTACTTTGTAAGAAAGTAATAAGTGTTACATCTGACACACGTTGTCGTATGAGTTGTCGTGATTTAGTCTGTCTAACAACACGGTTTTCTGTATACTTAGGAGTAAATCTGACCATACCGCACGCCATATGTTGAGAACTCTCTGATACACTAGCCAATGAAAACGCGTGATTCTTGGCGTGTGTTGTAAAACGTACTAGGCTTGAACATAGAGGCCCATTTTGTGTAACCGATGGTACAAAGCCATTTAATTTTGGAAAGAATAAAGAAGTATCACCGGAAAGGATTATATAATTCAACAACGGGAATGTTACGCTAGAGGTAGGTGTAAAAACTTTCTCGAATAGTATTTTAGTAAGATAGAAATATAGAGGGAAAGGGCTTCGTTACATCAGGTTAGTCCAAATTTAGCTAGTTATTAAAATGCATTTTGCAAACTGACCAATTAGTAAATAGATCAATACAGAATGATTCATAGAATAATTCAAGCTTTCAATGACCAAAATCGCCCCATAAATAAGAAAGATAATGAATATAAAAAATTTTGCTAATTGAACAGAAGGCAAAATTATGCCTCATTTTGAGATTTTTAATACCCTTTTTGCCCCATGCCATCCGATACGGCGGATGTGCTAGTATATAAGACCTTGCCCTTGGCTAAATTGAGGCCACAAAATTTAAAAATACAGCTGAACAGAAGAAAGCGGTAAAAGTGTAAACGTCTTGTACCTTTGCCAACCGCATCTGCCTGGCAGACCTAGATGCCCATTAACAGCCTGTTACAGCTTGTGTGTATTGCCTGAGGGTTTTATCCTGCAAACTACCAGAAGTATATGAATCATCTATCTCTGTTGAACTCTGAGGTGCAAGTGCTCTTAAAGTCATTGGAGCCAGATACCCAGCGTCCACTGCCTGGCAATTCACAGACGTGTTAGTCCATGGCTGGAGTGTGATTGATTTCTACATAGAAGATAAGTGGCAAAACCAAGCCACTGGTCAGCCTATTCAGACTCTACCTCTAATATATACAATAAAAAGATAGAAATACAGTGTATAATGAATCCTTGTGGACATAAATATGATAATTACTACTTCACAGTCCAGTAAGAGTGACAAAACATATATGTATTAGATAAATGGTTAATCAAAAGGTGAAATTCACCATATTGATTCATTTTGATAATTGATATTCCATGCTTATTTATTTCATTATGTAAATACATTTGATTCATTATAAGTTACCTAACCGAAAAAATAAACGGTATAGGTTAAATAAATTGTAAATATGTACCATCAGACTTGCTAAAATTATTTAAATTGAGTTCTAAGTTTTGTTGATACATATTACGATATATAGATAGACCATAATTAGTACCCCTAGCACAATTAGCCATAATAGAAAATAATAATAACACATAATATCAGGGGAGAATCGTGAAAGGGAGCAAATAGACGTTCAGGACATCCACTCTCATCACCTTTGATGTCAATAAACCCTGATTCTTTTCAGAAAAGGGGGTATTTCTTGTGAGACTGTTGATACATCTTTTGGTCCAGGATAACTTTAGATTTCAATAACATCTTCACCCCTTTCGTGACATGAGTTTAACGACATGTTTGTGAGTTCGTACACAGAGCAATCGGATGTTTACAGCCCATTTTCAGAAATGTAGTGTTTGAAATTTTGCACTACATGAGTCATGCAAAATATTCAAATCATATTGGCTGATCTTTTCAATTGCATAACAAACAGAGCGGTATAGGATCGTGAATATTACGTGGTGTTTGTTCAGTGTTCCTTCACTGTGAAAATTTACTATGAGGAATTGTTTGCCAAGAACAACCAGACTTGCCAGAAGAAAATTCAGGATTTCCATTTGTCAGACCGGACTTTTATTGGAACACATTGTAAGACTTAATACAGCCCAGGAAATCCATTTTTTATAAGGAACCGGACTCTGATGAAACTGAACACACAAAGTCAAAGATGGAGTTTTAGTGCTAAATATAAGGACCCCAAGTACACGTGCAAGAGGCATAACCCAGTGCCTTAACTTATTCATCTTAGCAAAAAAGTATGTGAGCCAAGATTGGCGTAAGTTGTGATTTACATTCTATATGTCATTACTAACATGTGAACTAACATATATGTATATATTACCATGTGAATTTTAATGTGGGAAAAGTGCTAGGAATGTCCAAGTCATTTGAGGTTGGCAACTTCAGCATATAGAATGATGATTTCATGAACCACCACTGTTAAGGGCTGGTGATTGCTTTATTGCTAGTTTCGTAAAGAGAACTAAAAGCATAAAGTAGTCCCAGGTTCCATATGGAGCAGGGAGGGAAAGATGAAAATAATGATGTACATTCTAAGTATAATATCTACATTTTCAATCAGTGTAAATGTTAACGAAAACGTATTCACTTCAAAATTAATGGAAGTTTCAAACTTTTCAATCAGTGTAAATATAAATGAAAACATATTCAATTTATATTGTGAACACTTTTCAAACAGTGGAAATGTAAATGTAAACATATTCTATCTGTATTATTAACCTTTTCATTTAAATGTAAATTATATATATATATATATATATATATATATATATATATATATATATATATATATATATATATATATATATATATATAACTGTTCAATTTAAATGTAAAGAAAGGTTTATCTCGAGAACTTAAGTTTAATACTCATCGAGAGTAATTCTGAGTTAAATGGGATGGTAAAATAGAAATACCGTTATGTTTGTCTAAATATTTATTTACGGGTAGAAAAGCAGTACATATGCAGGAATATATTTTATTTTTTTCTGCCAGTATCCATTTCATGGGAAGAGTGAGCAATGTCACAGAAAGCTATAAAACCACATAATGATGTTTTTCTTTTCCTTTTTTTTAACCATAGCTCTTCCAGTTCTCTTTCTAGGTAAGGTGCTGGTTACTGGCGTAGCTAGCAGTCCTTATCAGGACTAGCCGTGATCAGGGCTACATCGCGTCACTTTATCTGATATACCCGAAGGATTTGCTTCTGGGTTGAAATAGGAGTACTTCGCTACAAGAAGGCAAACATTTCAAACAGACCAAAATATGGTGCGGTTATTCAGAATGTAACAGACCAAAATATGGTGCGGTAATTCAGAATGTAACAGACCAAAATATGGTGCGGTTATTCAGAATGTAACAGACCAACATATGGTACGGTTATTCAGAATGTAACAGACCAACCGATACCATGGGCCTGCTACCTTAAGCCAACATAACATAAGAAAGCCAATACAAATGGATCGACGGAGTGGCTGTAGCACATAGGAGAACGAGCTCACATAAGCCATTACCTAGCAGCGCAAGAACTGCAGTGTAACAAGAACCAACCCATCAGAATGAGTAGAACCGTCATTGGCAGCTAAGTTCAATTTATATGCTGCCACTTTAACTTCTCTGTTTTACAATTTACACGCCATCACAACTGTGATGATAACTTTTTCTTGATCCATAACTATTCAATTTTTTAACTGTTAAACCTAAAGTGATCATTAAATTTTGTAATTTGTAACTTCGATTTAATTCTACTTTCGGTAAGTGCGATACATGAAAATTTAAATGGTTGAATAACCAAATGGAACGGGAGAAATGAGCATAAAGACCTACAAGCTGAGAGAGCGAGAAATTAAGACCAGATATCAGGGGCTTATTGCTACAGCAGTGAGCAACACAGAAGAACGACCTGATGACTTGGAAACCCTCTGGAATAAATTCAAGGATATCATAAAGACAGCTGCTGCAGAAGCATGCGGTGAAGTCCGACTTGGGAACCAGAGAAAGAGGACACCTTGGTGGACAGAGGAAGTCAAAGAGAAAATAAGAGAGAAGAAAATGGCATGAAAACAATACTTAGGAGCTAAAAACACAACAGGACAATGGAAAAATATAGAGAATATGTGACACTCAGAACAGAAGCAAAGAACAAAGTGCTAGCAGCAAAACAGAAGTCCTGGGAAGAATTTGGAGAAAAGCTAGAAAAAGATGCACAAGAAAACCAGAAATTGTTCTATAAGACCCTAAAGAACATGAGGAAAGAAAAACAATGCCCTCTCAAATTTATAAAGGACAAGCAAGGCAAATTGCTTACTGCCCCGAAGGAAGTAATGGAAAGATGGAAAGAATATTTCTCAGAACTCCTGGATGGTGAGCATGGTGAAGCATCAGAAATGATAACCACTAGCACAGAAGAGAAAACCAATGATGGTGAAGATGACATAAAGATGGAAGAACTGAGGGCAGCACTAGAGAAAATCAAGATGGACAAAGCAGCAGGGCATGATGGTATAACACCAGAAATGGTTAAGTACATGGGAGCATCAGGCGACCTATTACTCTTAAAGGTCCTACAGGCAGCATGGTGCAACAAGACCATACCAAAGGATTGGGAGATTGCCATCATAACACCAATTTTCAAAAAGGGTGACAATCGACAATGTGGAAACCATAGGGGCATATCCCTTCTCAGTGTCCCTGGTAAAATCTACTCTAGAATCCTAGAGCAGAGACTCCGACGCCTAGCTGAGCCACAATTGGATGAGGTCCAGTGCGGATTCCGAGCAAACCGAAGTACTCAAGACCTAATCTTCACACTCAGACAGCTGAGTGAAAAGGCCCTTGAGTATAAGAGTGAGATCCATCTTTGTTTCATAGATCTGGAAAAGGCGTTTGACAGAGTCCCCTGGAGCAAACTTTGGGACTGTTTGGCAAGGAAGAATATTCCAGCACCTCTGATTCATGCTATACAGAGCTTCTACAAGTCTTGCAGAAATTATGTGAGGACAGCAAACCATAAGTCAGAAGAGTTCAGGACCACCACTGGTGTAAGACAAGGTGATATCCTATCACCTTACCACTTCATACTCCTTATGGACGATGTCATCAAGGCATGTAAGGAGAGAACAAGAAAGTATTCAGTGGGGTACTGGAAGATGAGACAGGTCTATATTTCGGAGCTGGCATTTGCTGACGATGTTGCCCTGATTGCTAAATCAGAGGCACATCTCCAATCCAACCTGCAAGTCTGGAAGGAAGAGCTGGAGAAGAGAGGGATGGTCATAAGCAGCTCTAAAACAAAATCCATGGTGATATCACGAGAAGAAAGAAAACATCAGATTAAGTTGGGAGAACAGGTCCTGGAGCAGGTCGACCACTTTAAATATCTCGGAGCTATTATAGACCGAAAGGGAGGCATCAAAGAAGAGTTGGCCACTCGAAAAGCAGCGGCTGGGAGACTTTTTCAGGCCATAAATCGTGGACTCCTCAGCAAGAAAGAGGTTGGTAAGAAAACGAAGATGGCTGTATACCGCTCCACCTATGTCCCAGTCTTGACATATGGATGCGAGTCGTGGGCAATGACTACAACCCACAAAAGCCAGATCCAAACCTCAGAAATGAGGTATCTGAGGAAAGTGGTTGAAGTAACAAGAAGAGACATGGTCCGCAACCAGACGATCCGTCAAGGCCTAAAATCCCATCCGCTGCAGACCCAAATAGAACAGTCCCAACTAAGATGGTTTGGCCATGTCTGCAGAATGGGAGAAGATCGGCTACCACGACAAGCATGGGAAACAAAGAGCCAGGGATCCAGACCTCCAGGACGACCCAGAGTCCGCTGGGAGGACAACATTAGACAATCTTTGAAGGACCGAGGACTAGAATGGAACCAGGCCAGGAAGAAGACAGCTGATAGAATGGTCTGGCGCTCTCTCTTCCAAACCTCTACACCTCACGGTAGAAGGGGAACGACTAAGTAAGTAACTAAGATTTAATTCTTTTAAATGGACTGCATGTTTGTCTCAGTCAATTTACTACACTCACACACACTCTAAATTAAGCTTTACCAGAATAATAAGAATTCCCATGAGTTAATCAGAGGTGGGGGCTTAAACAAGCTAACATAAACCATTGCTTAATCCTTCACAAAAGTTGTCGGCAGATTCTAGAATTAACGTGCTCAGCCAAATGCAGCATTGTTTTCGCTTATCTGAATATCTTGTGAATACTCCAGTGATAGAAGTGTCATTAACCTTCTATCTACATCACTGCCAAGAGTCATCTTGTGCGAAGGTAGACACCTTTGAAGCCCATATTAGATACTCTTGAGTTTTGGCCACTGTTGGACCACTACTGCAAAGTAGGAGAGGCAATACCGTCACAAACAGATTGAGATGCCATCTATTCAACAAGCTAAAGATAGGAACTATTGAAGTGTGTAACTGTGGCACTGATAAAATGACCACTGAACATCTGCTTCAAAGATGCCCAACATATGAGGAACAGAGAAAGTGCGTATGGCCGTCACCAGTACTATTCCTGGAAAGAAATTCTCTGGAGATACCAACAACCTAAAGTTGACCACTGTTTTCTTTGAACATACTCAAGTAGACGTATGAGAGTGTACAAAGACGAAGAAGAAGAAGAAGATAAATAGAAAGACAACGGAGAAGTGAATACTCGAGAGGCAAGAAAATGATAAAGGAGACATAGAAAGATCTTGATCGAATGGCACAGGATCAGGAAGGTTGGGTATGAATTTGTTGATGTCCTGTGCTCCACAGAAAGCTGAAAGGTTGGAATAATGAAGTCTACAATAAGAGTAGCCTACATCATTAGAAGACGCTGGTGATGGCTAGGATACACATTGAGGAAACCTGTTGATACCATTTCAAGGCAGTGCTTGTTCTGGAGTCCCTAGGGAAAGAGAGGCAGAGGTAAACCAAACAAAACACATGGGGAAAAGAACTGAAGACAAGTGAAAATGATGAAGGCGCACAAAAAACTTGAGTTGGTGGCGCGTGACAGGGGACTTGGCATGCGTGTGTTGAAGGCATGCTCCTGTGGGAGCTAATGGGTATTGATTGATTGATTGATATGCTCTGGATGCACAGTTGTACGTATACTAATCGCTATATATTTACGTTGTATTAAGTACCCTACTTATTTGGTCTTACATGTAGAAGGGAGTAAAACTCTTGAACAAAGAATTTTTCAAAAAGTTCTGATGGAGCTCAAGTGTGTGAAGGAAACGAAAGGGTTCCAGTATTCTAGAGATCAGATCTACATCGAACACACTTACTTACTTACCTAGTCGTTCCTCTTCTACCGTGACAGAGAGCGCATTACTTACATCGAACACAAAAAACTATAAACACATACAAATGACATAGAATTTGGGATACACTAAATAGTATGGCAGACAACTAGGGAAATAATAAAGGTTCGTTGCTTCATTACACCATACATACAGGTGCAAACAAAAATACTTACTTTCCTAGCATAAACACATCGTTAAGTAAATAAATCTCACCTCACTGAACTGCCAACCAGAACTTAATTAGTCTCATTTTATTATAGAAATTACACGCGAGTGGTCTAAATTTGAGAGAATGCGTGAAACTCAAGATTAAACACTAAACAAACGAGCCACAGAGGCTAATACGCTAATGTTATGCAGACCTAACCAACCGACACCTCCACTTCTTCGAGTTGCTTTCTGTACTGCTGGCCAACATTGGTTTACTCATCTGATCTACCGTCACTTCCCATTGGTGGAGGCACACTCTATTATATTTTCCTGCGCCACGTTCGACAGGTTAAGCACAGACTGATACGAAATTTTCAGAATTTAATAAATACATAGACAAATGCCGGGACCAGTCTTTCGCTACGGTTTTCTTTTTTATAATTGTGTTCTGTGTTTTTCTTAGTACTAAATATTGATAAGTAATAATGAAATAATGTGAAAGTTCTATCTCTTTATCCTGACAAAATGAAAATAAGAGGGTAACTCGATACCCTTGAAGCTAAATTGTCAAAAGGATTTTTAACTATTCTGTGCATCTTTTCAAACAGATACAGGAAATACCAGGACTGAACATCAGTGGAAGATCAATAAACAACCTTAGATATGCAGATGATACCGTGTTGTTAGCTGAAAGCGAACAGGAGTTACAAGAACTAGTGAAGCAAGTGAACAGTATAAGTCATGAATATGGACTCGACATTAATATTGAGAAAACTAAAACTATGATAATTAGCAAAACAGACGATAAACCCACATTAAAGATAAGCGTAAATGGGAAAATCCTGGAACAAGTCAAGAGCTACGTATATCTTGGTCATATAATAACAGAAGATGGCAGATGTGAAACAGAAATCAAGAAGAGAATAGGAATGGCCAAAGCTACATTCAACAACATGAAACATATACTGACATCCAAACAGTTATCTCATAAATTAAAACTGAGAATCATAAAGTGTTATATATATTCTGCATTTCTGTATGGTGCAGAAACATGGACGATGAATAAGCATTTGGAAGAAAGAATTGAGGCTCTTGAAATGTGGATATATAGAAGAATGGGGCGTATCTCATGGAAAGAGATGAAAACAAATAAGGAGGTCCTAGAAAATCTAGGTATGAAAAGAGAACTAATGAGAGAGGTCAAAGTTCGGCAGCTAAAATACTTTGGCCACATAAAAAGGCATAACACCTTGCAGAAGACCATAACAGAAGGGAGAGTTGAAGGTAAACGTGCAAGGGGAAGACAGCGCTATAAGTGGGAAGATAACATCAAGAGATGGACGGGAAAGAGTCTATCAGAGTGTACCACCAAGACAAGAGACAGAAGACGTTGGAGATCCATTACAGCCAACCTCCGTTGTGGAGATGGCAACTGATGATGATGATGATGATGTTCTGTGTGATCCGGTTTTTTTATTTCCATGCATTTGTCTCTGTGTCCTGAAAGCAACGATAAGAAAGATGTGACCATTCGTTCTCCTGTCTGTGTGTTACGTCGTTTCTTATGAAACATGGAGTCACCACTACAAATGGTCCCCTTGCAGAAAGCTTGCACTAAGCATTAATGTTGTCTTGCAAATGTAGTGTCTGTAACGATTTATTAACATAATAAGGCTGATAGCTTCAAGAGCAACCTCACAACTGTCGTCTCTTACGACATACCTAGGAGAGCAATAGTCATATTCTACACACTACAAATTGCTATCTCCAAATGCCGAAGACAGAACCTGGAATACACTTCCTTGTGAGGCTTCTTCTTTGGGCCTTGGTCATTGACTGACAAATCAATCGATGACTGTCACGCCTGGTGGCGTCTTGTAGGGCAGCAACAAACTGCCTCCACCTTGCTCGGTCCACAGCCCTCCTTCGTGTGGTGCCCCAGCTCTGGTTCATATCTCCGCCTTCACAGTTCTCCGCCAGGTAGCTTTGGTCGACATTGATTTCACTTTACTTCTGGAGTACATAGCATGGCAGTTAGGGTGATGGTGTCAGGTTGTTATCTGAGAATATGGCCATCCTAATGTCAGCTTGTACCCGCTATGATGGTGCGCATGTCTTCTTATTGGCTCCGAGTTAGCAGTTGTTGGTTGGTGATAGTGTTTGGCCAGAAATTCGAAAAAAGAATTTTCAGATTGTGCGGAAAGAGGACAGCTTGGACATTTCCTTTTCTGCACCGTAAAGAAGCACATAAATTATTCAGCTGTCTTATATTTTTAATTGAGTGTTTGTACGTACTGAGAAGATTTCCAGATGTTGTTTAGATTGGCGAAGGCCAAATTCGCTGTATTCATTTGGTTGCTGATGTCTTTGCTTGTTCCCCCATCTGGTGTTACTAGGCTTCCTAAGTATGTAAATGTATTTGTATTGTCTAGCTCTAAGTCTCTTATTAGTATGGACGCTACACTAAATATCATGACTTATGTCTTCTTGTGAAGCAATTTCAGCCTAAATCAGGTATCACTCAAAAAATCCTATCATAACGATGATTTATCTCAAAATGGAAATGAACCAAATTCATTATTTCGGCGCCAGTGTAAAGGTAATACTTATTTATATTCGTTTTATTTTTGCTAGATTTGTTTTCTCGTTGTTTTTTTTATCATTTTTGCTTCATTATTTGTACAGTTAAAGTTATAAATAATCAGAAACAATGACACCTTGGGAACAAAAGGCCAAGTAATATAATGTTACAAACATTCCAGTCTACTGCTACCAAATCCAAACACGGGTAGAAAACATTTATAACACATAAGGAAGGGAAACCCGAGGCCTGTAAACAGTAAATAAATATTTAGACAAACATAAAGGTATGTCTTCAGAGTCCTGGGTAAGCCACTCACGTCTGATGTTTTTCTGTTGTCTAGTTTTCTACTTCTTTATTTCTTACGAGTGCCTGAAAACATACCTTTATGTTTGTCTAAATATTTATTTACGGGTAGAAAAGCAGTACATATGCAGGAATATATTTTATTTTTTTCTGCCAGTATCCATTTCATGGGAAGAGTGAGCAATGTCACAAGAAGCTATAAAACCACATAATGATGTTTTTCTTTTCCTTTTTCTTAACCATAGCTCTTCCAGTTCTCTTTCTAGGTAAGGTGCTGGTTACTGGCGTAGCTAGCAGTCCTGATCAGGACTAGCCGTGATCAGGGCTACATCGCGTCAATTTATCTGATATACCCGAAGGATTTGCGTCTGGGTTGAAATAGGAGTACTTCGCTACAAGAAGGCAAACATTTCAAATAGACCAAAATATGGTGCGGTTATTCAGAATGTAAGAGACCAAAATATGGTGCGTAATTCAGAATGTAACAGACCAAAATATGGTGCAGTAATTCAGAATGTAACAGACCAAAATATGGTGCGGTTATTCAGAATGTAACAGACCAAAATATGGTACGGTTATTCAGAATGTAACAGACCAACCGATACCATGGGCCTGCTACCTTAAGCCAACATAACATAAGAAAGCCAATACAAATGGATCGACGGAGTGGCTGTAGCACATAGGAGACCGAGCTCACATAAGCCATTACCCTAGCAGCGCAAGAACTGCAGTTAATGTCTACCACAGTGCTAGACAGCTTTAATGGGAAAGAAAATAAATTAAAATCGAAGTTACATTAAAAATAAATGACATGGACAGAAATAGGCAGACAGGGACTAGAATATGTTGGTGATAACCACTTTTAGAAAACTAGCGTGTAAAGATGAACTGAATAGTTAAAAATCCTTTTGACAATTTAGCTTCAAGGGTATCGAGTTACCCTCTTATTTTCATTTTGTCAGGATAAAGAGATAGAACTTTCACATTATTTCATTATTACTTATCAATATTTAGTACTAAGAAAAATTCACAGATAATTTAATTTCTGCCTAAACTGTTTCATTTTTAACCATAATAATGCGACAAATAATCGTACCTGGTATTCGATCCGTTATAGTAAATGTAATTTTTTTAAATGAAAAGAAGAAAAAAACTCACACGCTTTTGCTTTCTAACGGTCAAAGTCTGCCTTATTATAAAACTGTCTGATTTTGACGGACTTTCATGGCGGAATGTCCTACTGTATAAGTATATCCCATTGGAACACTTGTCTCATTATGAAAATCGTTCCAATTATAACGGAATAGCCTACAGTACAAATATGTCCCAGTATTAAAATTTGTCTCATTGTGAAAGTCTGCACCGCTAAGAAATTCAGGATCAAGCACATGGACATAACTTACCTGAAACCGGCTATTGAAAGTTTGCAGGTTAACAACGTCCAATCATTCAGGTGGTTACGCACAAGTAAACAATGGGTTTGGCTGTTTAAGTAATTGTTCGTTGAGCACATACACTAGATTTTCGAGATTCTAGCAGATTGATATAATCACTCGGACGTTGATACTTTAGTAGCATGCTGTGGTGCCAATGAACGTTGTAACTTAATGTCCTTTGGTTTCTCATTCACGAGAGCTGCCTTACTAAAGAAATCAAGACTAAATCTGCACTTTGATATCACTTTTAATGAATGCACAAATAGAAAGAAGGACACTGAATTTATTAAGATTTTATGTGGAGCAAAATACTTATCAACTAGTTAAGTAGTCAGCGATATCTTCAAGTATTGTAAGAGTATGTCTCTTCACAGCAAAATACTTATCAACTAGTTAAGTAGTCAGCGATATCTTCAAGTATTGTAAGAGTATGTCTCTTCACAGCAAAATACTTATCAACTAGTTAAGTAGTCAGAGATATCTTCAAGTATTTTGAGAGTATGTCTCTTCACAGCAAAATACTTATCAACTAGTTAAGTAATCAGCGATATCTTCAAGTATTGTGAGAGTATGTCTATTCACAGCATTTGGACCAGTATTGTACCTAGTCATTGACTTTGTTCACGTCTCCTTTGTCAAGTTCTTAAGCCATATTTAAAACTTATTTAACAGCCAGGTATACTCTGAGCAATAAATAATTTGTGTCATCTCTCGGTTAAAATAGGTCTCCAAATAAATGCCTCTAAAACTAAAGCTATGAACTTTTCTAACGAGACCTTTGATATCATCTTGAACGGGGAAAAACTACAGAAAGTTGAAAGTTTCAATTATTTAGGCAGTAAAATGACTCAGGATGGTGACACAACAAAAGAAATCCATACTAGAATTGCTTTGGCAACTAGCGCCTTCAATAGATTATCTAACATTTGGAAATTACGATCATTGAATATACATACCAAGCTTCGTCTGTTTAATTCAAATGTTATCTCAGTGTTAACATATGGCTGTGAGAGTTGGAAAATAACAAAATCATTGGAGAACAAGCTGAATACATTCGAGAACAAATGTCTTAGAAAACTCATGAACATCAGTTGGAAAGAATTCAAGACTAATCGACAAATAAGAGAAGACTCTAGGCAGAAATATGTCTCCGACTATATAAGGAAAAGACGATGGTCATATATCGGTCATGTCCTACGAATGCAAAACAACAGAATACCACTACAGGCGCTCACTTGGGTTCCTGAGGGTAAGAGGAAAAAAGGAAGACCAAAAGAAACACTCAGAAGAACAATAATAAGAGAAGGAAGAACGTTGGGCCTAAATAATGTGCAAGAGCTAAGAGGAGTGGCGTCACAACGAACAACCTGGAGAGCACTGGTTTCTGCCTTATGCGCCGTGTTTGGTGCTTAAAGAATTTATTATTATACTCTATTATTAATCATAATTATTTTCAACAGAACACTGTAACACGTTTTGTGCGTGTGTATGCGTGTGTTTGTACAGCACAGTATTGGTTACCTTTTCAGCGGAAGTAAAAATAACTTATTTAATGACAGCAACGAAACTTTTTTATCATTGTTCGGGATAGATGTTACTACATTACTTCTCGGTGTGTCTTAAGCAAGACTATTTATTTTGATAGGAAAACCGTGACGAAATCATTTTTATTTCTTTATCTTTCCATGCCTTTTTTCTGTCTTAATTTCTAACATTCGTTGACTTTCTTCTTCCTGCTTCTACCTACTTTTCTTTGCATACGTCATGTCTCAATCCCCTTCTTTATTTCACCTTTCTTCAGACTTTGACCTGATCGTCAGCTACTTTACGCTAAAGATAGTTCAACTGTGAGAGAAACTATCATGATGGAGATTATAATTTCATCTGTATAAAACCCCATCTAATTCTCAGCTCTTACTTGGATTTGTCATTTCGCTCTACCTCTTCTTTGCGCGTCCTGGCTCAATTTGTGTGTGTGTGTGTGTGGGTATAATTAAAAGAATACATTAAGAATGAAGACGGCGAGTTGTTTAATAAAAATTGGCAAGTCTCGAGTCGAGTCGCTAATGCCTAAGTCTCAAGTCGTCTGGAGTCGAGTCGCTGTGGTGACCAAGTCAGACTCGAGTCCGAGTAGATTGACTCGAGTCAAGTCAGACTCGAGTCCGAGTAGATTGACTCGAGTCGACAACTCTGCTGTGCACCATTGAGCAATCCGCGTGCAATGACCTGTTATTGTATACAGCTCATTCCTTTTTCACCACGTGCAAATGTAACCTGCTGCTGACGTCATCAGACGGAAACATTTAAAATGGTTGTTCTCTTATCGAATAAATTGGGAGCAAACGGTCTGGAAATTTCCAACATATACGAAGATTCAACGGCAGATGCATTATTTGTGAGGACAATTGAAAGAAACAAAGGACACTGATAAAGGACAAAAAGTCCATTATGTACTTCATGTTCGCGAAGTAAGCCACCCCAACTGACTAGCGCAATGAGTGGACATTAAAAGTCCTTAAGATCCAACTCGAATAACAAATATTTAATTCTATACAGCATTTTACTTACTTTGCTTTAACCAGTTCATGGTTTAAAAAAAAAAAAAACTGTTGAGGCAAAATGAAAAAAAAATTTTTTTTTTTTTTCAAAACAGAATTAATAACATTCTAAGTATGATACGCTTTTTAAAAATGAAAGTACTATTTCTTTTCGGGCATGTCGTAAGAGATGGTAAATAGGGTGTTGTGCATGGGGTTGGCACCCTCATAACGTCAAACAAATTGATACAGACAATTACTGCTGCAGAAGCACATTAATGTTTTGCTGCTTGCATCCTTCCTGGGGACCAGCTGCTGTGGTGGCTCCAAATTCCATAGAGAGCACAAAATAGAAAAGAGAATTACAATACGTTTTGGTCAGATTTGTATGAAAGTACTGTACCTTTTGGTAAGATTTGTATCAAAGTACTGTACCTTTTGGTCAGATTTGTATGAAAGTACTGTACCTTTTGGTAAGATTTGTATGAAAGTGCTGTACCTTTTGGTCAGATTTGTATGAAAGTGCTGTACCTTTTGGTAAGATTTGTATGAAAGTACTGTACCTTTTGGCCAGATTTGTATGAAAGTGCTGTACCTTTTGGTAAGATTTGTATGAAAGTACTGTACCTTTTGGTCAGATTTGTATGAAAGTACTGTACCTTTTGGTCAGATTTGTATGAAAGTGCTGTACCTTTTGGTAAGATTTGTATGAAAGTACTGTACCTTTTGGTAAGATTTGTATGAAAGTGCTGTACCTTTTGGCCAGATTTGTATGAAAGTGCTGTACCTTTTGGTAAGATTTGTATGAAAGTACTGTACCTTTTGGTCAGATTTGTATGAAAGTACTGTACCTTTTGGTAAGATTTGTATGAAAGTGCTGACCTTTTAGTCAGATTTGTATGAAAGTACTGTACCTTTTGGTAAGATTTGTATGAAAGTGCTGTACCTTTTGGTCAGATTTGTTTGAAAGTACTGTACCTTTTGGTCAGATTTGTTTGAAAGTACTGTACCTTTTGGTCAGATTTGTATGAAAGTACTGTACCTTTTGGTCAGATTTGTATGAAAGTACTGTACCTTTTGGTCAGATTTGAGTGAAATTACTGTACCTATTGGTCAGATTTGAGTAAAAGTATTGTACCTTTCGGTAAAATTTGAATGAAAGTACTGTACCCTTTGGTCAGATTTGAGTGAAAGTATTGTACCTTTTGGTCAGATCTGAGTAAAAGTATTGTACCTTTTGGTAAAATTTGAATGAAAGTACTGTTTCTTTTTGGTTAGATTTGAGTGAAAGTACTATACCTTTTGGTAAGATTTGAATAAAAGTATTGTACCTTTTGGTTAAATTTGAATGAAAGTACTATATATTTTGGTAAGACTTGAATGAAAGCACTGTACCTTTTGGTAATATTTGTTTGAAAGTGTTGTACCTTTTGGTACAATTTTAATAAGAGTACTGTTTTGCTAAGTTTTTTATGAGTGCAGTACCTTTTAGGTAAAGTTTTTAAGACATTACTGGTACATTTCATTTTTGATAAGGCTGTTATGAGAGTAAAGGTCAAGGTAGTCCCATAGCAGATACTGCCGTAGAGGAATGAAGTGTTAGAGACTTCACTAAACTAGGTGCAGCATCGAGAGGTGGCAGGACCAGTTCCCTTCCTCGCTGCCTTTTCCTTCCCTAACTCAAGTGCAAAGTCTGGTACCCATTTACAACTGGAAACACTGAAGCGTGTCGAAACCGTGAATCGAGCCTTGTACCTTTGCCGCGAGACCAGCACTCTAACCACTCTGTCAATCGGACGCTTTGATTGACCTACTATTTCTATTTGTAGTCGGGCTATATCTCACTTTGATTACTGATTGAATGCTCCTATTAACTCTGAAACTTCCCCGTTTACCTGCTCTAGACATTAGAATGTCAGGAATCTCTAAGCCACTCCGCCCACCAGTAACTTGTACCGAATGCCGTCGTGTCCACCAATTTACATAATTAATCCGTTCATAACTTCTCAACTCTGAAGTTTATGTCGACACAATAGTATCAGAAAGACGTGTGCCGTTTTAACAAGTCGAGTCCGGCCTATGTTGTCTCTGTGATAATTCTCAGAGGAGGTCTGAGCCTTTATGGTTTAGTTAGGGGTTACGATTATGCTCGCTAAATGTGAGAAGGACCTGTGGGGTTTCCCTCTTTATAATGTTCATTGTTCCACAAGATGAACTTTATATTTTCTTCAAGGTGTGGCACGCTGGTAAAAATAGCGGAGAGGGCTTTATATTCAGCTATAAATGTATTCCATTGTGTTTGGTTGTATATGTTAAGTCTCCTATGCAGTACAGGGGAATAATTTTACTGCGAGCGTACCAATATACTACATTTACTTGGAGGCCAGGGTCACCGCTGGAAACACGAGGATCGTGGTTACATTGTATCATTTACCGAGGCGATACCGCAGGGGGTATTTAATTAGTATAAGCGAGAAATGTCACGTCATAATACAGAATGTTGGAGACATACGCAAAGAACATTCCATTCCCCTTCCCGCTCAACGTGATACATTGTGCTATTTTTGTTTTCTTGTAACCTATTTTTTAATAGATCGAAAGGGCGACAAAAATTATTAGGGGACGGGGAAGGGAGTAAAATTGTAAAAGGTCAGTAAATATTTATTTTAATTTTTTTTTTAGTTATTTTATATGTATTTATTTTATTTTAATTTATTTTTTATTTATTTATTTTTTTTAAATTTATGGTTTTTTATCACTTTTCCCTCACTCTGGTTTCCAGTCTTTGTTTTCATTATTTGTTATTTTTTGCTTTTAATGTACTATCCACTTCCGCTTTCCGATTTAGTGGCAGCCATCTTTTTTTCAACATGTGCCAAGACATAAGGGAGTATTTTTCTCTTATTTTTATAGTTTCATGTTCTCCACTTAATTCTCACTTTCTTTCCCTCCTGTCTCGTCTGTCCCTGACGAAAGCCTTGTGGCTGCAACGTAGGTTTTTATTGTCCTTTCTCTTTGTTGTAAGACGAATTACTATTTGTGTGTTTTTTTTTAATTTCTTTTTCATTCTAGAATGAGTGTGTGTTAGTTGGGAGTCATCCACATATGACGTCACGCAGTGAGGATGGAAAATGGGGCGGGGGTCTAAAATTGTGTGACGACGTGTGACGATAGGGGAAGGTGGGTATGAAAAAAATATGATGTCACACAAACAAATACGAATGAGCCTCACATCTTACCTAAAGGATGTTGGAGAAAAATAGATTTTGTATTCTAAATCCTCAAAATCTACTTTTATTTATGCAATAGTCAACAGCTATAGTGGATAATAGTGCAATAGTCAACAACTATAGTGGATAATAGTGCAATAGTCAACAACTATAGTGGACAATAGTGCAATAGTGGACGACTTATATTAATAATATAATCTCAGCTGAAATATCGGATAACTATTATAATCTTTAACTGTTTTAAATTGGTTTTCATTGTACATTTCTTTTTTTTTTTTTTTTTTTAATGCAATGTAATGCACACTTTTCCAGTAAACAGTGTTGATCTGGAAGCAAATGAATTTCTAATTCGTTCATTGGAGGAGAACTTTACTTTGCTGTGGGATAATGACAACAAAGGGAAATAATTCACTGATAACAACTTCAGTTTTTTAGGGGTTTAAAAAAAAAATGTTTGTGGATTTTCTCTCAAGTTTAACATTATATTATGAAACTTAAACACAAGTATGAACTGAAATTATTTATGTGTTTACCTTAAATTTACTTTTAAACAAAATTGTTTGAAATTAAGTTATGCCAAAAAAGAGCGGTATTTTAAATATATTTAGCAATATTTTACCAGTTAAAATGTTACTATAAAAGCCTGATTACTTAAACACTATTTTATTTAACAGATTGTTATTTTCTCTGCACTAGTTAAATAATTTACATTGAATTACATTCTTTCTTTTCAGTAGGACAAACAAAAAAATGGGAGTAAAAGTGGAGGGGGGGGGGGGGTGGTTAAATTTGTGACGTCGCAAGGGGGGGGGGGGGGCTGGGTGCTTGTAACGAAATGTAACGGGGGAGGGGAGAAGGAGTGTTTAAAATACCACAAATTACGTGACGTAATATGTGAACCATTCCTTAGAACTGTTTCCGGTTAAATGTATGCGACAGCTTGCTACGTCTGGATGTATGAGTTAAGCGTTAATCGGTAACTTCTCGTGCAATAAATGCCTATCAGGTTATAGTTTCAAGTAACAGTGGGGAATGGGAAACCCTTGCAGTAATGATTCAAGTACCTCAGATGATTGGAATTTCATGTAACGATTAGTTAAGAAAGAAGAGTCAAGAGGTCAAGATTTGCATAAGCCAGTATATTCTGCATTTCTGATTCGAACCACTTGTATGTTCAAGACTTTTTGTGCGCAAGTGAGCAGTTAACAGTTTAATAAAAATGTGTCTATGTTTAAATGGCAGATAGTGTTATGAGCTAGCCATGATTAGTCTACCAAAGTTTTAGTGTTATAAGCAAGTAATCTTTGTATCTTTGTTAAGTGTTCAGATCTTGCATGTACGGGTATACCTATCTCCAAGACATTCTCTGTGTGTGTTTGGATCTCCCTCCTTTATCCGGATGATTCCAGAACAAGAAGTGCTCTGTAATGCCATAAGCCTGTTTTCCTCAGTGCGTGTCCTATCCAACATGAACTTCATTTTCTCACCACTTTTTCCACCGGTATTTGTCTAGTTCTGTCCGTCAGTTCATATTGGTGACTTTGTCCAATGATTTCGATCCTTCTATTTTGAGCAAGCGCCCCCCCCCCCCCCCCCCCCCCCCCCCCCCCCCCCCCCCACCCCCCCCTCCCCCCCATGAATGTCTGCACTTTTAATTTCGATTTTCGCAATTCGCATAAAAGAAATTATGAATAATTTTAAAATTAATTTTATTTGTGTGATATACTTCTTTCTCAAGTCAAGAAAATGACACTAGATCATTATGCACTATATCAAGCGCACTTGTCTACCATCAAGTCTGGGACATGCGCACTTAATGGTCTTTTTTCCATGACAGCGCTTTAAACTAAATATAATAGGTTGTACATCATCTAATATTAAACAGCAATTGCCTGTAAGATCCCTTTGTAGTGTCCTGGAAATGGCTGCACTGCGATAAAGAACACATCAGAACGTATTGAGAACGAACAGTTATAAGACGAGACGATTAAAAAAGGTGATATGTACACATTGTGGTAATTGTACCCGTGTGAACTGGAACGACATTTGTGAACAGAGTCATAAACATCCTGACCCCCGCAATGCGTTCAGGTAAAATGCAGCGTTAATTTCTATGCATAACTGATTGAAGGCACCTCAGGTACACTGATAAAGACATTCTACGCCATCTTAAAGTAGAAATGATTTCGTTGCCTGATTCCAAACTAATGACGAACTAAGAGGATAATTCCCATTCTGCATGAAACTTCCCTAAAATGCAAATATTCTGCCATAAATTTTACTTATAAGCAGGTGCAGACTGAAGTGTGGGCGTCCAGGCGCTGCCCGAGTGCCCACAGCTATTTTTTATACACTTAGAACCAGTAGTCAATGTGGAATCTGTAATCAGGAGTTAATAACCATTCTCCCCAGGGTCCTTGTCACGGGTTGCCTCCCCTTGCTCTGCAGTGATGGTCCAACAATGGCCAAAAACTAGAGTATTGATTGTGGGTCTTCAAAGGTATCTACCTTCGCACAAGATTACTCCTGGCAGAGATGCTGATAGAAGGATGATGATGCTTCTACCTCGAGGGAGTTTTCACAAGATATTCAGAAATCAAGAACAATGCTGAATGATTCCTAGCAATGTTAACTTTTTATCTACCCGACCCCATTTGTGAAGGATTTCTCTGTAATTTATTATTAGCTCGTACAAACCCCCAACTGATTTAACCGTAAAATGCTACTTTATTAGCTCGATAATCTATGGAAAATACAGGTTCATACGTGTGCACTTCTCTCTGTAATAATTAAATCAGCTATGAATTTGTAAAAAACATATGAAGAATTTAATGATCAGTTATCTGTTAACAAAAGCAAAATAAATAAATGATTGATTTAATATTGGTTTGTTCACTGAAACATTGCTGGGAATGTATTATTAATTTGGTTCTGTCCTGATAAATTTCACTTAGCTGTCAGATTGATGAAGTGTATCTGTTGGCTGCTGACTGCTCCGTCGATCTATGATGTGTGTGGTGAGGGCACATCCCAAAACGTGAGTGCAAGGGGTAAACGGTCCTGGTCAATGCGAGTATCTTCACAGGCCGTCGAAGGTATGCGCCTAGTGTTGTTTACAAGCTTTGAATCACAGATTTGTCTTCCAAACTGGTATCATAGAATGGTAGCACAAATAGTCTTGTAGACTTGTACCACGCGCTTTAGAAGAAAACAAAGACCTCTGCTACGTTTTATATTCTCGGATACTAATCAGGTGCCTTCCTGCTGTCTCTTCCAACGACTCTTTTTCTCAGCAATTTTATCCCCTCTGAGTACACATTATAGCTCAGTGGATATGATAAAAATTCAGTTAGTCTGAACGACAAGTATGTCTGGACAGCGGAGAATGCAATGGCTTGTACCTGGATGAACATGTCTAAGTAAACATATAAATTATTACAAATAATAATTAATATATACACATGGTGTCATCATCATCCACTCCTTGCTCCATTCGGAGTCTGGGGGTTACCTCTGCTTTTGGTTCCCTGTGAGAACTAGCCCGAAGCAATCACCAGCGCGTTGCTGTGATGGTTCATTAATATACAATTTTCACATGCTGATGTTGCCAGCCTCGTAAGACCTGTAGTTCAACCATGTCAAATTCAAAGTATAAAATATATATTACAACTCACCACAATAACTTTTGGAAGGTCTAGACTTCTGGTTCAGTTGAATAGTGTTGGCAACTTGATGCAGATGCCCCGAACACGCGTCTGGGATATTATTTCTATTTAGAATCCCTCTGTGACTTGTGAGTGGTACTGTAGAAAACGGTTTCCGTATTAATATTGACGATTTTCAACTGATGTTTCAGCAGATGCTCTAATACGTTTTTGTCCGGTCCTATAAGTTCAGAATCCTTACTTATAGTCTTTCATGGCTTTAGTCCGTGCTGTCTACTTTGACTATTCTGGAATGCAGTGTCACATGTCTAAAATGTGCTACGTTATATCGCAGTTTTCGGCTCAAGCTTCCGCATGGCATTTCCGACAAAACTTCCAATCAAAGCGAATGTATATTCGCATCCCATATATCAGCCAATAGCATTCAAAGTGCGTATTATAATAATTCTCCTCGTGGAATTTTTTGCTTGACTCATACGTTTTTGAAATTCAAACAGTCACTTTCCATATAAGGAATTGTTATTTCCGTCGATGATTGGTCTTGTTCACTATTACCACATTTTTAACTCACTTCTTTAAAGGTCTCCCAAGATTGAGATTATCTGTACTTATTATCACAGGTAATTGAGAACATCGCTTATCAGATAGCTTGCCTTAACGCTGGAGCGATGCAAATCCGTTTGCCCGTCTAGACAGACGTGGTTATACAACTAAACCCGTATTTCAAGTTCGTCTTACCTGGAGTCAATCTGGTTATTATAACGTTTAGTGATTCAATTAATCTTTCGGGACGGTCAATTACGCCTTGACCTGACATGAATCAAAGTGTAAAAATGTAAACAATGACCGTAGTACGGATTTCTGGGCTCCGAAAATGAGAAATAGTTACAGAATGAGAGAGAAAGACAAAATACGAGAAGAACGATCCCATTTTGTGACAGGCCCCGGGCACTTTCAGTCCGCCCCTGCTTATAAGGCAGCGTCGCTATTTCGACCCCCCCCCCCCCCCAACCCTCAGATTGGGAGAAAATAAGCTCTAACGGCAAGCAGAAGAGAGGAGAAAACGTCGAAATGAACCCCAGGAAAAACATCAGCTGAGGGCTGTCACCTCAGGGGCGCATTTTCATAGTCAGTTATGACTGAAGAGGCTTTTATATATATATATATATATATATATATATATATATATATATATATATATATATATATATATATATATATATATATATATATATATATATAAGTGGTAAAGTGGGATGTTATAAATATTTATAGGGGACTTAGTGTACTGACTGAGATCAGCTGTGAAGGTTGTAGTGAAATTGACAGAGATACAACGGTAAAATACCTCCAAGGATAACATATAAGGATAAAAACATGATGCGTAGGCTGCTGATGTACATGATCGCCCAGACCGCGGGTCATCACCCTCCATAAAAATTGACTCGCTAGACAGGAGGGGAACGGCGGATAAAAAGGAAAAAATATGACTGGAAAGATTGCGTGAGACTGGCAAGGCTAAGGAGACGCAATTGGGGGGGATGGAGGAAAGTAAAAATTCACGTCCCCCAAATTGACACGAGGTACGGAATGGACGCTTTTGCGATACCAAGCCCTTGATTTGAATTCAGCGGCTAAAACGCAGATGTTTGGAATATTACAAAATTTAAAAAGTACTTTTTTTCTTAATATTAATGTTAGGAATATAAAAATTAGCTGGCCGGATGGCCCATTCAGAGCAGTGAACTAATATGGTCTTAATTTTACAAACGGATAGATAATATTGAAGATAATGACAAAAGACAGTGTTGTTCACATCATCGACAGACTGTATTGAATCTAAAAGTGTCGCGAATTGCACAAAAAAACACGACCTTGAGACGCAGGTGTTCAAATCTACGTAGTATGGAAGAGAAGGGATAATTGTGGTGGCTGTGTCTAAAAATAACTTTTAACGACAAAAATTTGGAGGGGAGAGAAAGGTTGGTTCAAAAATCAAGTAAATTTTTGTAGAAACACAAGTAGAGACGGACAGACTAACAGATAACCATCCATACTTGACTGAAGCATGACTGAAATGACTTTAGTGTAGGAATTTGAAATTCAAAAAAAACATAGGCAGTGATTGGCCACAGACAATCATATCATTAGCGCTCAGACGCGAAAGTGGGGCCATTCTTCAATAGTTGTTCAGTGATAGACACAGATTTTAAAGTGTGGTGATTTCCATATGAAAGAAAGTGAAAGAAATTTAGGGACGCCATACTATAGCCAGCAGCTCAGCTGAGTTTTGCTAGCAATTCTGTGTTATTTATTCATAATCTGAGCTGTGAGTTTCTGTTGTCAACAAAGCAGTGTCTATTCAGTGGGTGACTTTACTCGAGTGTATCTGTGCAGTACTTGTGACAGAGACCACCATTATTGCCCGCCAGCACGGAGAGGTGGGACCATCAGATTTCAGCACCAGAGCTACAACGACAAGATGAGTGAGCCTCTGGTCTGCTGGACATTCACCAAAGCCCTTTAGTTAGTAATAACCCCATAAAAATTCCCACCATTTTCTGGACACTGTGTAGTCAATATAGACAGGTGTGATGAGGCCACCCCAACAGCACAAACAGTAACTATCCTCCCAAGTAGATGACTACTAGAACATTTTAATAAAACTAACTAGTATAGTACATATATATGTACACTATTGCATTTTTGATATAATATTCCATGCATTTCTTTCATAATCTCTAAATCCTTTTAAGTTCTGGTCAACCTAAAAAATTGATCCAGAACAAAATAAATGTAATATAATTCTATCAAAAAATTTTACACTATTGAGTTAGTTCAGTGTGTTGTAACATTTATTAATATTATTAGTCTTGTTAAATATCTGTGGGTATATCTATAACCTATTACACCACACTACATATCATAACCCTAGACACTTTACGTAGCCACATTCATTAAAAAAAATTAAGTGTGAGGTCGTAGTGGTAGCAAGAAAGGCCTTCTGACAATTCTCAACTACATTTTATCTCAGGAGCCTTCACAGCTGGCCTCATACATTACATTTAGTAATATCACCATCACACAATACCATCAAACACCACTACATATATTGGGGTCTTGTCCAGGGATAATTAGCCCAACAGTAATATTAGGATCTCCTGGTGGGAGAAATAAAAGTAGGGAAATAAATTGTAAAATTCCCTTTAAAATTAAAAGTGTCCCTGTAGATAAAAGTTGGTGAATCTTCACAGCCAGTAATAATTAATTAGTTAACTGGTTAGTTAGAATTAGTTAGACTATAGTCATAAGAAGTACTTAGTGTATTTACTGGTTAGAGATTTAGCTTGTATATTATTATATTGTCTAAAAAGTATGGCGGAGCTGGCAAAATTTAGATCAGCTGCTGTGCTCACCGCGAAGGAGATGGGAATGGATGGTCAAATTTTAATTCAATACGTAACGGCTGAATGTGATAAATATATTGAACGGGAAGAAAGGAGATTAGAAAAAGAGGCTGAAAGAAAATTGGAGTCTGACAGGTTGGTTGAAGAGAAGAAGTTAGAGGCTGAGACTGGGAGGCTGCAGATTGAGGCAGAAGAAAAACGACAGCAAAGGGAGGCAGAAGATAAAAAGGCCGAAAGGGAGGCAGAAGATAAAAAGGCCGAAAGGGAGGCAAAAGATAAAAAGGCCGAAAGGGAGGCAGAAGATAGAAGGTTGCAAAGGGAGCACGAATTACGACTAAGGGAGCTGGAATTACAAGGCCAGGCTCCTGAAAATGGTGCCAGCCCTTTTGCCTCAGATGCTACGCCCAGTCTGGGAGCCTCAAACTCAGCTATGGGGTTTCATTTAGACCATTTTGTTGAAAAAGACGATGACATAGAGGGGTACCTAGGACGTTTTGAGTTATTAGCTACTACATATGGGTTAGAGAGAGAGAGGTGGAGCTTAAAGCTATCACAGGGATTGAGAGGTACTTCTTATGAAGTATTTGCCAAAATGAACAGGGAAGACCAAGACAATTATGACATGTTAAAGCAGGCTTTGTTATTAAGGTACGAGAAGAATGGTGAATTTTATCGTAAGAAATTTAGAAATGCCAAACTGTTGTCTGGGGAGACATACCACCAATTCTCTGCTAGACTAGAAACCTATTTGGAGAAATGGACGGCTCTGGGGAAGACCCAAGATCTTAAAGAAATGATCATGATTGAGCAATTGAGAGAGTCCATGGCTCCAGACATGAGAAAATTTCTCATGGAACAAGGTGCAGAGAAGTTGGGGGAAATTTTAAATGTTGCTGAGAGGTATCAGGCAGCTCAGGCAGAGGTAAGTGGTGCTAAAAAGAAGCACATAGACAATTTTAAAGCTCCACAGCAATTTAATAAATTTGATAATAGAGAGCAGGGAAATAAAGGTAGGACAAACTTTGAGCGGCCCAGAAATGACTATCGCGACAGAAACTCACAGTTCAATGACCAAAAGTTCAATGAAAGAAAACCGTTGAACCAAGGGAAAAGATGGTGTAAATGGTGCAAGAAGGATAACCATAACACCGAATTTTGTAGAAGGAAACCTTCAAACATTGCTGCAATGAAGTCGGGGACGCAAAGATTAAAGGTTAATCCTAAGGGACAACAGGAACCTTATCACCATAAGGTGCCTTTATGATACAGGTTTGGATTATGATTCAGTTGTGAAGTCTAGCCTAGTGGACCCAAGTCAGTATACCACAGAAACAGTGGAAATACAAGGGACGACTAAGGACATACCACTCATGACACTTCCCATCGCAAGGATAACGGTGAAAACTCGCTATGTGGAAGGAGAAATCAGAGCAGCAGTGATAGATGAACCAATCTACCCTCTGATATTGGGGTGTAGATACGTCTTCTTGGGGAATCCCGAGAAACCTGTGATCATGGCGACAGTGCAGACCAGGTCACAGAAGAAGGAGGAAGAAGGTGAACCTATAAATGCTCATCCAGAGGAGATGAGGAAGGCGCAGGCTGAGGATAGGACACTCAAGCCATGTTTTAAAAAATTGCCCAAATGCCACACACCTCCGAGCAAGGGGGAATATTTCATGAAGAACAAACTATTATACAGGAAGACAGGAACTAGATCCCCTGGTCACGGACAGTTAGTTCTTCCCAAGATATATAGGGCAATCTTAATAAGGAGCTTACATGTTGGAAAAGATGGTGACCATGAGAAAGTCGGTACCATCTGCCAAAAGATTGCTCGAAAATACTATTGGCCCGACGTAAATGTCGATGTTGAAAACTTTGTAGAAGCATGTGGCATATTTCATGAGGGAACACCCACAAAGGGAAAATATGTGCAGGACCTAGAAATGCCACGGGGCAACTTTAGGCCTGAAAGGAAAACTAATTATACTCGGGTAGACAAAGTGGAATGGGAGCCCCCTTTTCACACCCAGTCTTCACTTGAATGGATTAACATGGCCACTATGCGAAGAGTACAAAGAAGAAATTTTACCCAGGATAAGATGACAATCCCTCGGTCAGACTTATATAAACTGGAAGAACAGACAAGAGAGCGAAGATCTCTCATAAACAATCTTAAGTGGGGAGACAAACCCCAGAAAAAAATTGGTAGTGGTCGATTTGTGAGTGATGATTCTAGGAAGAAAAGTCCTCATTATAAAGCTTCTAAGGGACGGGACCAGACGGGTTCCATGAAAAATAAGTATGATAAATTAAAGATCCAGATGTAACTTTATTAAGGACCTGGACAGATGAGAAGGCGGAAGAGACTGTTACCTCATCGTATCAATATGGGAACGAACTGACCACTCGTTTGAAAGCTGGATGGAAACTGGCAAATGATAATTTGAAGCAAGCCAGGAAGAAACATGCAGCATATTTTAATAGGAAGGCAAAGGACAGGGAACTGGCAGTCGGAGAGAAGGTGCTGCTTCTACTACCCGGAAGCCAGAATAAATTACAAATTGGTTGGCAAGGTCCATATACGGTTCTAGAGAAGGTGTCTAGAACAAACTATAAAATTGACAAAAAGGGGAAGGAAAAAGTTTATCATGTAAACCTGTTAAAGAAGTATCTGGACAGACCACTCCAGGAAAGCACCCCCTTATTGACCTTGGCTATTGCAACCCAGATGCAAAAAGAACCACTCACCTCACATGAATACCCATTACATCCTTGTGAAACAGCAGCACAGGTAAAAGTCAGTAAGCACCTGACTAAAAACCAGAGGGAGAGAGTTCAACAGGTTCTGGAGGAACATACAGATGTATTAACAGATAAACCAGGCCATACAAATTTGCTACAGTATGACATGAAACTGGTAGACTCAAACCCAATCTGTATGAGAGCCTATTCTATTCCGTTCGCGAAGGAGAAGGCATTGAAGGAAGAAATAGAGTATTTGTTGAAGGAGGGGATTATTTCGCACAGTGAATCATCTTTTAGTTCTAGTGTCGTTTTGTTGAGAAAACCGTCTGGGGAACACAGACTGTGCATAGATTACAGGAAACTGAATGCTGTCACAGAAGGACAAGTGGATCCATTACCAGACACAAAACAGTTATTTGCCAGACTGAACAAGGCAAAATACTTTTCAAAGGTGGATCTTAGTAAAGGCTATTACCAGATCCCAGTGAAGCCTGAAGTGAGACCTTATTTGGCTTTTAGCACTTCGGATGGACATTATGAATTCAATATGCTACCATTCGGACTGAAGAATGCTCCGAGTGTGTTTTCAAGGATGATGCGCAAATTGTTGGATCCCCTGAATAACCCATGTATCACGAATTTCATGGATGATATTCTCGTCGCCACAGAGACATTTGAAGAACACATTGAAGCTCTGGAGATGTTGTTTGATAGACTTCGGGAGGCGAACTTAACTGCTAGGCCAACAAAATGTTGTATTGGATGCAAAGAGTTGGAATTCTTGAAACACACTGTATATCAGGGTAATATGACCCCTGATCCTAAGAACTTGGAAAAACTGCAGAGAGCACCTAGGCCACAAACAAAAAAAGACGTGCGATCATTCGTGTCGTTATGCGGATTTTATCAGAAATACATCAAAAATTTTAACGCTATATGTGCTCCTCTGACTGATTTGACTCGCAAGGGACTTCCAGATAAAATTATTTGGACTGCACAATGTGAACTAGCGTTCCAAGAGTTAAAGGAAAAACTCACTAGCAAGCCTATTCTCAAACTGCCTGATTTGACACAGGACTTTGTCTTAAGAACCGATGCAAGTAATGTAGGACTCGGAGGGGCTTTGTTGCAAAGATCATCTTCACCTGATGGGGAACTTAAACCAGTCGCTTATGCAAGCCGCAAATTGAATAAGGCGGAACAAGGATACTCCACAAGCGAAAAAGAATGTTTAGCATTAATCTGGGCAATAAAGAAGTTTCAAATCTATCTGTATGGTAGGACTTTTGTGGTGGAGACGGACCATCAGCCTCTCGTGTTCTTGTCTCAGGCTAAGCATGAAAACGCAAGATTGCTGAGGTGGTCTTTGTTGCTTCAACCTTATCAGTTTAGTATCCAATATATCCCAGGCAAATTGAATGTCGGTGCAGATTTCCTCAGTCGGCACCCCTGTGATCAAAATTAGAGTAGTGGCAGACGTGAGGAGTAATTTTACCTATGTGTATCGCTGGTTTTGGAACTTGCCATAGGCATGTTTTCAAGTGGGGAGATGTGTAGTGAAATTGACAGAGATACAACGGTAAAATACCTCCAATGATAACATATAAGGATAAAAACATGATGCGTAGGCTGCTGATGTACATGATCGCCCAGACCGCGGGTCATCACCCTCCATAAAAATTGACTCGCTAGACAGGAGGGGAACGGCGGATAAAAAGGAAAAAATATGACTGGAAAGATTGCGTGAGACTGGCAAGGCTAAGGAGACGCAATTGGGGGGGATGGAGGAAAGTAAAAATTCACGTCCCCCAAATTGACACGAGGTACGGAATGGACGCTTTTGCGATACCAAGCCCTTGATTTGAATTCAGCGGCTAAAACGCAGATGTTTGGAATATTACAAAATTTAAAAAGTACTTTTTTCTTAATATTAATGTTAGGAATATAAAAATTAGCTGGCCGGATGGCCCATTCAGAGCAGTGAACTAATATGGTCTTAATTTTACAAACGGATAGATAATATTGAAGATAATGACAAAAGACAGTGTTGTTCACATCATCGACAGACTGTATTGAATCTAAAAGTGTCGCGAATTGCACAAAAAAAACACGACCTTGAGACGCAGGTGTTCAAATCTACGTAGTATGGAAGAGAAGGGATAATTGTGGTGGCTGTGTCTAAAAATAACTTTTAACGACAAAAATTTGGAGAGGAGAGAAAGGTTGGTTCAAAAATCAAGTAAATTTTTGTAGAAACACAAGTAGAGACTGACAGACTAACAGATAACCATCCATACTTGACTGAAGCATGACTGAAATGACTTTAGTGTAGGAATTTGAAATTAAAAAAAAACATAGGCAGTGATTGGCCACAGACAATCATATCATTAGCGCTCAGACGCGAAAGTGGGGCCATTCTTCAATAGTTGTTCAGTGATAGACACAGATTTTAAAGTGTGGTGATTTCCATATGAAAGAAAGTGAAAGAAATTTAGGGACGCCATACTATAGCCAGCAGCTCAGCTGAGTTTTGCTAGCAATTCTGTGTTATTTATTCATAATCTGAGCTGTGAGTTTCTGTTGTCAACAAAGCAGTGTCTATTCAGTGGGTGACTTTACTCGAGTGTATCTGTGCAGTACTTGTGACAGAGACCACCATTATTGCCCGCCAGCACGGAGAGGTGGGACCATCAGATTTCAGCACCAGAGCTACAACGACAAGATGAGTGAGCCTCTGGTCTGCTGGACATTCACCAAAGCCCTTTAGTTACTAATAACCCCATAAAAATTCCCACCATTTTCTGGACACTGTGTAGTCAATATAGACAGGTGTGATGAGGCCACCCCAACAGCACAAACAGTAACTATCCTCCCAAGTAGATGACTACTAGAACATTTTAATAAAACTAACTAGTATAGTACATATATATGTACACTATTGCATTTTTGATATAATATTCCATGCATTTCTTTCATAATCTCTAAATCCTTTTAAGTTCTGGTCAACCTAAAAAATTGATCCAGAACAAAATAAATGTAATATAATTCTATCAAAAAATTTTACACTATTGAGTTAGTTCAGTGTGTTGTAACATTTATTAATATTATTAGTCTTGTTAAATATCTGTGGGTATATCTATAACCTATTACACCACACTACATATCATAACCCTAGACACTTTACGTAGCCACATTCATTAAAAAAAATTAAGTGTGAGGTCGTAGTGGTAGCAAGAAAGGCCTTCTGACAATTCTCAACTACATTTTATCTCAGGAGCCTTCACAGCTGGCCTCATACATTACATTTAGTAATATCACCATCATACAATACCATCAAACACCACTACATATGTATCTGTATCTAATAAGTGTTGTGTAATACAGGTGACCTTACTTGCTACCACATATTTATATCTCAGTCAGAATTATTCTGGAATATTGTGATGACTACGTTGAATGTCTAGGGTTTTGTAAATGATGAAGTGTAAGTCACAACAATAACAGACAGATAAACACTTTAATTTATTTCACCACACTTGACAACAGTTTGACACTCACATACATATAACACTCTATGAGACTATCTTAAATAAGTCACTGATAAATTTTCAAATATTCATGTATTAAGTACTGTTACCAAGGGAGATCCTGATTCAATTACACAGTGAACCAGGAATCATAATATATTGTAATCACAATTTATATGTACATAATTTATAAATATGAATCTTGTAGTGACATATTTTATTAATATTATAATAAGTGGGTCAGTTGTGTAGTGGTTCTATGAGGTAATACTGGTTTTATATGTCAATCTAAGTTGTTATTTGTCATCATGACTTCAAGTGTCTGGTTCTGTTGGAACTAGTATTGGAGATGTTCTCAGTTCCTAACATTAAAACAATTTATTTCCCCTCTTAGTTTATATATTGTCAGTTTTTGAGGGGCATAATGTTGAGCTCCGCTGGCCACAGATTCTTATCTGTCGTGATGGCGGCAGGAAAGGACTCCTCTGCTCGATAGCCTCCCTGTGTTCTGGAGACACCACACTGATTGCTATATGGACCAAGGAGTATGCGGTCCGCCTCTGGATTCAGCAAAGCTCTGACCAGGTGCTGCTCAATAACTTTAGGACCACGGTCCCTGAAACAAGAAGGTTGTACCTCCTACTTCAGAACTAATTTATAATACCCTTCCAGACTGACCACAATACATAACAAACACTGAGTTCAGAGCGGTAGGCCAACTGTCAGCCTCATCTATAATAATTTTCACCAGTATACTCCTCCCTAATGGTTACTACGCCTCTGCAAGTCCAGCATTATTTCTTTCCAGGCAATAAGATAGGTGTCAGTGTACTATTTGGTAATTCCATGTAGTTTTACTTTCCTCTGACACCTTCTGTTCAGGTTTGAGCAACTTATATATATATATAGGCCTTGCCTCCGTTTCGCTACTGAACCACGCACATATACAGACATAAATTATTAATTTACATTCAATTTTCATTAAAAGATATCAAATATTTCAAGCTTACCACAATTCATGGAATAATAATAAACAGATACGTTGACTGGTGAAGAATAATGGCACAACTTATGGCACAAATTCCGAGCTGCCTCTGTCTCAGGCTTTTATTTATAAAAATATAAGCTGATGCTCAACGCACTGTTGCTTTAGAAAGTATTTTTGAAAATCTGGTGTGGAACTGACGCGTCTAAGTGACTATATCGACGAGTCTAACCAATCATGCCATGTTTATCCAAGCGTTTGAAAAAACAGTACCCTTCCATCCGTCTCCCCTAGCAACGAAAAGTAGTATTTATAGTCCGACTAATCGTGTTTAGCCTTACATTTATTTCTACCCAATCAAATAGGAGGTAACATGGGGACCTCTTTCCGTACAATGGTGGTTTAAAAATCTACCACTGAGCGATTCTGATTTTGGGTGTTGTCTGACAGCACCATCATTTTATTTTGGCTATAACTTGTTAATTCCTAGACTATTTGCATAACACTTAACATATTCTTTGTCAGCAAGTCACAAGGAACCCAAATATATAAATTTTATGGGGCTAAGTGGCTGCGTTCAAAATATGTATTTTCTAGGATAGTCGTGTATTTGTTTTTTTATTTTTTATGTTTAGAACCGCCACCTGTCCTGCTGTACTGTCAGACTAATGTCAGTATTTTAGACATAAAACAGTGGAATGTCATGTTTCCTAATAAGCGTTTTGTAAGTTTTTAAACATAACTCTCTTTATGGGTAGTGTTTTTTTATCACTGACGATTTGAAAAAAAGCTAGTGGTTGTGGCCTTACACGCGTGATGGTAGTAATTGTGTATCGCGACGCGTGTTTAGTGTTGCAAGTGTTCTGGCTTTTGCCCCTCCCTTTCTTTCTATCTTTAGTCCATCTGTCTTTCGTTTTAGGTACCATAGTGTATAAAATGACATGAATGGAATTTTAAATCTAGGTCAACTTGCGTATCTCAAGGTTTTCTTAGAAAGGCAGTACACGTTTCATTGAAGAAAGCGTGTAGAGATGTAGTAGGCTTTTACTATCAACGTGAAACGTTACAATTCGCAGACGAAGTAGAAAACAAGGGGGGATTCGAGTACAGTCATTGTGACCGCACTGTTCTTTACCATTCTTCTTTCCTTTTATTGAAGTTATTTGTTAGGCTTTACATTTACTTTTTAATTTATATATGTGGATTAGAATTTCTCACGACAAATCCTCCCCGCTTAAAACAGACGTTATATGTCAGTCTATAATTCTATATACACATAGAGAAATTTCTTATTATTCCTGGGGTTTAGGGTGATTCTCGTCACACGGATGGCGGCTTAAAAAATCCGCTCCCAGATTTGTTTTTCCACTTATATACTCTATGCAAAACTCATAGGGCTGGATCAATAAAGACCAACGGAGTAATCTAGAATTCTCATGTCTAGCCTGTGCTAGAAACGACAAAGGTTTGTGATCCGTTTGCAACTTAAATGCCTTCCCATACAGATAAATATTGAATTTCTTTATCGCCCATATTACTGCAAGACATTCTTTTTCGCTAGTTGAGTAGTTGGTTTCAGCTTTATTCAACTTTCTGCTAGCATATGCCACTGGGCTTAATTCCCCATCCAATGCATCTGATCTCTGTAGCAGAGTTGCACCTAACCCAATATTACTGGCATCCGTTCTTACTATGAATTCTTGACTTAAGTCAGGTAATTTCAAAATAGGTTTACTTGTGAGCTTTTCCTTCAATTCTTGGTAAGCCATTTCACATTGTGGTGTCCATGTAATTCGATCTGGGTTTCCTTTACGTGTCAAATCAGTTAACGGTGCATATATGGAATTAAAATTTTTGATATACTTTTGGTAAAATCCACATAATGAGACAAAGGATCTCACGTCTTTCTTGGTTTGTGGTCTCGGGGCTTTCTTTAGTTTCTCTAAATTCTTTGGGTCAGGGGTCATGTTTCCCTGATAAACTGAGTGTCCCAAGAATTCTAATTCTTTACATCCAACGCAACATTTGGTTGGTCGGGCTGTTAAATTCGCTTCTCTAAGTCGATTAAACAGCATGTTCAGAGAGTCAATGTGTTCCTCAAATGTTTCTGTTGCTATTAGGATATCATCCATAAAATTTGTGATACATGGATTATTCAGAGGGTCCAATAATTTTCTCATCATTCTAGAGAAGACACTAGGTGCATTCTTCAATCCAAATGGCAATCTGTTAAACTCATAGTGTCCTTCTTATGTACTAAAAGCTAGGTATGGTCTAACCTCAGGCTTTACTGGAATCTGATAGTATCCTTTACTCAGATCCACTTTTGAGAAATATTTAGCTTTATTTAGCCTGGCAAACAACTGATTTGTATCCGGCAATGGATCCACCTGTCCTTCTGTAATAGCGTTCAGTCTCCTGTAATCTATACAGAGTCTATGTTCTCCAGAGGGTTTCCTTAGGAGTACCACACCGGAACTATACGAAGATTCACTGTGTGAAATAATTCCTTCCTTCAACAAATAGTCTATCTCTTCCTTCAAAGCTTTCTCCTTAGCAAAAGGAATCGAATAGGGTTTCATACAGACAGGTGTGGGGTCTATCAGTTTCATATCATATTCCAATAAAGTTGTATGCCCCGGTCGGTCCGTTAACACCTCTGTATGATTTTCTAGAACCTGTTGCACTCTCTCTTTCTGATTTTTCGTTAAATGTGTACTGATTTTCACCTGTGCCGCTGTCTCACAGGGGTGTAATGGATATTCAAATGATGAAAGTGGTTCCTTCTTCATCTCCATTGCAATGGTCAAGGTTAACAAGTGTGTCTCTTCCTGATGTTCTCTTTCCAAATATTTCTTCAGGAGATTCACATGATAGATTTTTTCTTTCCCCTTCTTATCTATCTTATAATTGGTTCTAGACACCTTCTCTAGAACTGTATATGGACCTTGCCATGCTTTCACCTTAGCCACAAAGGCGAATTCGAATAGGGTTTTCCTACAGACAGGTGTGGGGTCTATCAAGTTTCCAATTTGTAACTTATTCTGACTACCGGGTAGAAGAAGCAGTACCTTCTCTCCCACAGCCAAATCTCTGTTTTTAGCTTTCCTGTTATAATAGGCAGCATGTTTCTTCCTGGCTTGTTTCAAATTTTCATTGGCAAGTTTCCAGCCAGTTTTTAAACGAGTGGTCAGCTCATTCACATATTGGTATGAGGATGTAATATTTTCCTCTGCCTTTTCATCCGTCCACGTTCTTAACAGAGTTACATATGGACCTTTAATTTTGTGGACCTCTTTGTCCATGCACCGGTATGGTCTCTTCCACTCGAAGCTCTATAGTGATGATTTTTCTTCCCAGAATTTTCATGCACAAAACGACCGCTACCAATTTTTTTCTTGGGGCTGTCTCCCCACTTAAAATTCTTGATGAGAGATTTCCTCTCTACCTCTTCTTCCTCCAGTTTGTTTAAGTCCGATTGAGGGATTTCCGGCTTATCCTGGGGTAAGACATCTTTTTGCACTCTCTGCATAGTGGCCATTGTAAAACAGTTAAGTGAAGCTTGTCCGTGAAAAGGGGCTTCCCATTTCATTTGGTCCACCTTATCAAATTTATATTTCCTTTTATTGTCAGGCCTAATTTTGCCCCGTGGCATGTCCAGGTCCTGATCAATGTTCCCACTTGTGGGTGTTCCCTCATGTGCTATGCTACACCTTTCTACAAAATTCTCAATGTCCCATCTTGCCTTAGGCCAATAATAATTGTGAGCCACCTTTTGGATGATGGTACCAATTTTCTCATGGTCCCCATCTGGTTTCACATGTAGGCTCCTTATTAATTCTGCCCTATATCTTTTAGGAAGTACCAGCTGTCCCTGACCTTTGGATCTAGCTCCAGTCTTCCTATACATCAACTTGTTTTTCATGTAAAAATCTCCCTTGCCTGGAGTTGTATGACCAGTTGACAATTTCCTGAAACAAGGCTTGAGGGTCTTATCCCCAGCCTGTGCCTTCCTCATTTCTTCTGGAGTGGTATCTAACATAATATCCTCCTCCTGTCTTGAGGTCGACCTGACCTGAAGGGTTGCCATAACTATAGGGTTCCTTCTGCAACGGTCAGTGTCATGATTGTTCATCTTACAATTTTTACACCACCTTTTTCCTTTGTTGTAAGATTTTCTTTCATCATATTTCCTTTCATCGAATTGTGGGATTTTATTTTTATTGTCATACCGTGGCCTATCTAATTGGTGCTTACCTTTGTTTTGATCTCTAGGATCAAATTTATTAAAGTTCTGTGGTGCCCTAAAATTATCCACCTGTTTCTTTTTGTTACCTGATACCTCTGCCTGAGCTGCTCGATACCTTTCTGCAACATTTAGCAACTCACCCAGCCTCTCTGCACCTTGTTCCATGAGAAACTTTATCAGGTCTGGAGCCATGGACTCTCTTAATTGTTCTATAAGGACCATTTCCTTAAGATCTTGGGTTTTCCCCAGAGAAGTCCATTTCTCCAAGTATGTCTCTATCCGTGCAGAGAACTGGTGATAGGTTTCACCTGATAGTAGTTTAGCATTCCTAAATTTCTTCCTATAAAATTCTGCGTTTTTTTCGTATCTTAACAAAAGAGCCTGCTTTAGCATGTCATAATTTTCCTGATCACCTCTGCTCATTTTGGCAAAAACTTCATAAGCTGCCCCACGAAGACCTTGAGATAACTTTAAGCTCCACCTTTCTCTCTCTAACCCATATGTGGTAGCTAATAGTTCATACCTATTTAGATAGCTCTCAATATCATCGTCTTTCTCAACAAAATGATCTAAATGAAAGTTCATAGCTGAGGTTGAGGCTCCCTGGCTAGCAGTGGCATCAGAGGTAAAGGGACTGGCACCATTTTCAGAAGCATGGCGTTAAAACTCAAACTCCCTTAGTCGTAACTCATGTTCCCTTTGTAATCTCTTCTCCTCCTTTTCTGCTTCCCTCTCTGCAGCTAATCTTTTGTCTTCCCTTTCTGCAGCTAATTTCTTCTCTTCTCTTTCTGCAGCTAATTTCTTCTCTTCTCTTTCTGCCTCCAATTTCTTAGCCTCTTTGTCAGCCTCAATCTGCAACCTCTTAGTCTCAGCCTCAGCCTGCAGCCTCTTAGTCTCAGCCTCTAACCTCTTATCTTCGGCCAACCTTTCAGATTCTAATTTTCTTTCGGCCTCTTTTTCTAATCTTCTTTCTTCCCGTTCAATATATTTGTCACATTCAGCAGTGACATACGCAATCATAATTTGCCCGTCCATTCCTAACTCTTTCGCAGTCTGTACAGCAGCAGATCGAAATTTGGCCAGGTCCGCCATTTTCTAACTGATAAATGTCTAAAATATCTAACTACACAATTTTATGTATGACTAATTAACTTAGAACACACAGGCACTGAGAGCTCAACCTTATTTATTTTCACCCAAGGATACCTTTTAAATTGTATTATTCCCTGAAGTGAATTACCCCCCAATATTTATACTAGGGAAAGATTCAAAATCCCGGACAGGACCCCAATATATGTGGTAAAGTGGGATGTTATAAATATTTATAGGGGACTTAGTGTACTGACTGAGATCAGCTGTGAAGGTATCTGTATCTAATAAGTGTAGTGTAATACAGGTGACCTTACTTGCTACCACATATTTATATCTCAGTCAGAATTATTCTGGAATATTGTGATGACTACGTTGAATGTCTAGGGTTTTGTAAATGATGAAGTGTAAGTCACAACAATAACAGACAGATAAACACTTTAATTTATTCCACCACACTTGACAACAGTTTGACACTCACATACATATAACACTCTATGAGACTATCTTAAATAAGTCACTGATAAATTTTCAAATATTCATGTATTAAGTACTGTTACCAAGGGAGATCCTGATTCAATTACACAGTGAACCAGGAATCATAATATATTGTAATCACAATTTATATGTACATAATTTATAAATATGAATCTTGTAGTGACATATTTTATTAATATTATAATAAGTGGGTCAGTTGTGTAGTGGTTCTATGAGGTAATACTGGTTTTATATGTCAATCTAAGTTGTTATTTGTCATCATGACTTCAAGTGTCTGGTTCTGTTGGAACTAGTATTGGAGATGTTCTCAGTTCCTAACATTAAAACAATTTATTTCCCCTCTTAGTTTATATATTGTCAGTTTTTGAGGGGCATAATGTTGAGCTCCGCTGGCCACAGATTCTTATCTGTCGTGATGGCGGCAGGAAAGGACTCCTCTGCTCGATAGCCTCCCTGTGTTCTGGAGACACCACACTGATTGCTATATGGACCAAGGAGTATGCGGTCCGCCTCTGGATTCAGCAAAGCTCTGACCAGGTGCTGCTCAATAACTTTAGGACCACGGTCCCTGAAACAAGAAGGTTGTACCTCCTACTTCAGAACTAATTTATAATACCCTTCCAGACTGACCACAATACATAACAAACACTGAGTTCAGAGCGGTAGGCCAACTGTCAGCCTCATCTATAATAATTTTCACCAGTATACTCCTCCCTAATGATTACTACGCCTCTGCAAGTCCAGCATTATTTCTTTCCAGGCAATAAGATAGGTGTCAGTGTACTATTTGGTAATTCCATGTAGTTTTACTTTCCTCTGACACCTTCTGTTCAGGTTTGAGCAACTTATATATATATATAGGCCTTGCCTCCGTTTCGCTACTGAACCACGCACATATACAGACATAAATTATTAATTTACATTCAATTTTCATTAAAAGATATCAAATATTTCAAGCTTACCACAATTCATGGAATAATAATAAACAGATACGTTGACTGGTGAAGAATAATGGCACAACTTATGGCACAAATTCCGAGCTGCCTCTGTCTCAGGCTTTTATTTATAAAAATATAAGCTGATGCTCAACGCACTGTTGCTTTAGAAAGTATTTTTGAAAATCTGGTGTGGAACTGACGCGTCTAAGTGACTATATCGACGAGTCTAACCAATCATGCCATGTTTATCCAAGCGTTTGAAAAAACAGTACCCTTCCATCCGTCTCCCCTAGCAACGAAAAGTAGTATTTATAGTCCGACTAATCGTGTTTAGCCTTACATTTATTTCTACCCAATCAAATAGGAGGTAACATGGGGACCTCTTTCCGTACAATGGTGGTTTAAAAATCTACCACTGAGCGATTCTGATTTTGGGTGTTGTCTGACAGCACCATCATTTTATTTTGGCTATAACTTGTTAATTCCTAGACTATTTGCATAACACTTAACATATTCTTTGTCAGCAAGTCACAAGGAACCCAAATATATAAATTTTATGGGGCTAAGTGGCTGCGTTCAAAATATGTATTTTCTAGGATAGTCGTGTATTTGTTTTTTTTATTTTTTATGTTTAGAACCGCCACCTGTCCTGCTGTACTGTCAGACTAATGTCAGGATTTTAGACATAAAACAGTGGAATGTCATGTTTCCTAATAAGCGTTTTGTAAGTTTTTAAACATAACTCTCTTTATGGGTAGTGTTTGTTATCACTGACGATTTGAAAAAAAGCTAGTGGTTGTGGCCTTACACGCGTGATGGTAGTAATTGTGTATCGCGACGCGTGTTTAGTGTTGCAAGTGTTCTGGCTTTTGCCCCTCCCTTTCTTTCTATCTTTAGTCCATCTGTCTTTCGTTTTAGGTACCATAGTGTATAAAATGACATGAATGGAATTTTAAATCTAGGTCAACTTGCGTATCTCAAGGTTTTCTTAGAAAGGCAGTACACGTTTCATTGAAGAAAGCGTGTAGAGATGTAGTAGGCTTTTACTATCAACGTGAAACGTTACAATTCGCAGACGAAGTAGAAAACAAGGGGGGATTCGAGTACAGTCATTGTGACCGCACTGTTCTTTACCATTCTTCTTTCCTTTTATTGAAGTTATTTGTTAGGCTTTACATTTACTTTTTAATTTATATATGTGGATTAGAATTTCTCACGACAATATATATATATATATATATATATATATATATATATATATATATATATATATATATATATATATATATATATATATATATATATATATTGTGTGTGTGTGTAAATTTTCAATTGTATATGTATATGTACCTGATTATGTCTTTTTTCATTGATTGACACAACCACAGAAGAACAAAATAATACGACAAAAACATCTTCATCAGCGTCCAAACAACCATTAATAAGAAAGAAAGGAGTGACATTTTTTTTAATTGAACACATAAAAGGTTTTCTTTTCTTTTTTTAAAAATTGGGTCAAGTTATGAGCCTTCCGAGGTGGGCATCCCCATAATTTGACTTAGACATACCCTTTTTGTTTTTCTTCGAGTCATAAACTCAATGAATAATAAATACCACAGAAAAACACCTCGTCCCGCAGCAAATCAAAAAATAGAAACCTTTGTTTTTAATTTGGTCTCTGATTGGCTAAATAATTAACAGAAGGGAAGATTTTTTTCCTCGTTGAATCTTGCCATATTTTCACAATTAACCGCGAAGTGAATAGATATGAGCTACCAATAAGTGTAACTGTAGCACTGAAAAAATGAACATCTGCTTCAAAGATGCCCAACATAAGAGGAACAGAAAAATCACATATGGTGTCATCAGTACCATTCGTGACAAACTCTATGGAGATACCAACAGCCTCAAGCTGATCACTGCTTTCTTTGAAAATATTCAAGTAGTCGTCTGAGTGTGTACGAGGAAGAAGAAGATTACGTGAGAAAGAGTAAAATGAATAGGGCAGGAAAATATTTAAAGCACTATTTAAAATGATAACATTACTTTTTTTAAAAAAATTAAACGGCTGTTGTCTCTGTGTGAAGAAGTTAGTTCTGTCCTTTTACATCATTTTCGTTCTCTCCTGCATTATCAACTTATTTCTACAGTTTCATCACTCATCGTCCTATTATTTGGCATATTTTATGCACTTACATCTTTGCCTAGTCACTCCTAGACTTGTTTACGCTTCGCCATGTGAATCTTAGTATTACAAGGCTAATTAGACTGGCTGGCAGATTATTATTTTATCGCCCAGTGTCGTGTAATGCAGACGGTCACAGGAAATCGTTGTTGACACAAGGTGGTATCGCACGAATGACTGAAAGAAAGCCATATTGTCTGTCAAAAAAATCCGTCTGGGAGATGTACGTAAACACAGGTGATAATTGTGACGGTATAGCCTCCCCTGCTTTGCAGTAGTGGATAAATATTAGACAAACCTGACGGTATGTTTTCAGGCACTTGTAAGAAATGAAGAAGTAGAAAACTAGACAACAGAAAAACAACAGACGTGAGTGGCTTACCCAGGGCTCGAACCCAGGACCTTTCGTGCGACAACCCCGCCTAGCCGTGGAAGCGAATCACACTATCCTCCCTGCCATCTAGGCACCACAAAAAATGATGCTTCGATGACGGGTAATTAGTGCGACCCGCAACACATAACACTGGAAATTTACCATGGGCAGTCCAGCCTATTAATGACGCAATCACTTCTGTTGTTCCCCTATTATACAGTATAGTTCAGACTTACACAAGACAAAACCTTAATACTGTGTCTAGTAAATGATAGAAGACTAAGAACAGTAAGTACAGGACAGAGGGTAGGTTTTTGTATTGTATAAACATTTATAATTTACTGTTTACAGGCCTCGGGTTTCCCTTCCTTATGTGTTATAAATGTTTATACAATACCAAAACCTACACTCTGTCCTGTACTTACTGTTCTTAGTCTTCTATCATTTACTAGACACAGTATTATAATATAGCTCTGTTTAGAGTGTGTGTAGTAATTTGACTGAGACAAACATGCAGTAACTTTAACATGATTAAATCGAAGTTAAATTTGTAACATTACAAATAACAAAATTTAATAATCCCCTTAGGTTTTACCAGTTGGAAAATAATTTGAATATTTATGAAAAGGTTTGCATCACTTGAATGGTTTTTTTATAAGAAGTTCAAATGGCAGCATATAGGTTACCTTAGCTGCCTGTAGTGGATTTTGATGGTATTGTATGGTTGATGTCACCTAGTGTGATGTATGAGGTCAGCTGTGAAGGCTCCTGAGATAAATGTAGATGTGAATTACAGAAGGCCCTTCTTGCTACCACTTACGACCTCACACATATCTTTTTTTTTCTAATGAATGTGGCTACGTTAAACGTCTAGGGTACAGATATGCAATGTGTTGTGATAGTTTACACACACACACACACACACACACAGATAATTAAGAAGTCTAATAATATTAATAAAATTTATGACACACTGAACTAACTCAGGCTGTTTTAGTTTTTTACAAATTAATCTTTTTGATAAATTTATTTTGTTCTGAACCAAATGTTTAGTTGGTCAGAACATGAGAATTAGTATGGAGTCATAAATTGAATGCAAAATCCTGTTACATAATAGATGGAAAATGTGTAATTACTTATTTCAAATAACTAGTTAATAATAAATATATTAAGATAGTCACTGGAGAACTATTTAATAAATATGCTGTTGGGATGGTGTCATCACTCCTAGTCTATGAAAGCCCAACATTGTTCGTTGACGTAAGGGATAAATATATATATAATTTAATTTCCCCACTGTCATGGCGTTAGTTAATGTTGAATTAGGAATAATTTTGTGAAAATGTAGTTGGTGAACGTCCAGCAGGCCAGATATTACTTATCTGCCTGCATCGATCCTGTACAGAAGTCTGGTGGCCCCACCTCTCCGTGCAGGGGCAATATACGGCTGCTCTGACAAAATGACGGACTGCTCTGGTCCACACTTGTATATATGTTAACACAGCATTTGACACCGCTTTGGTGCCAAATAAAAACTCACAGTTCTGAAACAAAAGTATTGGTCATGTGTCAGAATTCCATCCTTTGAACCACTTCTGTACACAACACTACACACAACAACACCACATAGACTAGGTCAGATCTCTCTGACCATACAGCACATCTTACCAAGTTGGTTTCACATAGTATAAGTTCTCCAAGATTACATTACATCTGAGATATGTTCAACAGCTTTCTGCTATTAAATAAGATAGGTGATATGTTCCACTGATCTCAACACTTGATCCGCCCTTCACAATCCTTGTTGGCGTTTATGTATTTTGTTTGTCTCTAGACCCTGAACTTGGGCTGGGGATCTAGAGCGAATCCTTACTTGTTGTAAGGGATAGATTTTGATATGGCAGTATCAAATCACTCGAAACATTAAACAATATTAAAATATACAAAGAAATACTTTCAGTCTTACCAGAATTATGAATAGAGAACACAGTTATATTCTAGCAAAACTCAGCTGAGCTGCTGGCTCTAGTATGGCGTCCCTCTAAATATGGCAATTAGCTTCTGGGAAATACACCACTGAAGAATTACTGTGTCTACTACTGGACAATTTATTTTGAATGGCAAAAATGCGCGTCTGTGCGCCGATAATATGATTATCTGTGGCCAATCACCGACTTCCCCCCTTTCAAATTTCAAACCTCCTACCAAAAGTCAATTCAGTCATACCTCAGTCAAGTATGTATTATTGTCTGTTGGTCCGTCTGTCTCTACTTGTTTTTTCATAAAAACACACTTGTTTTTACATGCATTTCCTACACGAATCTGCTGTCTAAGTTATTTTTAGCTACAATGCTCCACCCCATTCCCTCTCTTTCATTACAGCTTGATTTTTCGTCTGCATGCTCAAGGCCAAGATTGTGGTTACTTTTAGTGACATGGGATAAAAGTGCAGTCGCTTGTCTGCTATGAACAATACAGTCTTTTGTCAATATCTTCCTTATTATCTATCCGTCTGTATAATTGAAAGCATATTATTTCTCTGCTCAAGCTGGGCTATCAAACTAGCTAGGTTTTATTTTCATAACTCTATTATTAAGAAAAACGTATTTTTTTTCTCAAGTTTAAATTTTGAATTTAGTTCGAGATCCTTCCATCATGCGTTTTGCCGCGGCATTCAAATAAAGACCAAGTATCGAAAAATCGTCCAAGAAATGACTGTCTCGATCCAGCGCTAATGTCCATTTCTTGTCCATTTCCTTACTTTATGTCAACTCGGGACGTGAATTTTTTCCTTTCACCCCCCTCCTTGCGTCTTTTTGCCGTTCGAACTTCACACACGTGTTCAGTCATATTTTCCTTTTTTGGGTCCTCCGTTCTCATCCCGTCTACAAAGGGTAAACGTTCCGTCTGCACTTCTACTCGTTAGTTTTAAATGGCGGGTAGTGAACCGCGGCATGGGCGATCATGTCTTCTAGTAGCTTACGCCTTATTTTTATCCCTACATTTTATCTTTGGAGATATTTTAACGTTGTATCACGGTTAAATTTATCACACTGCCAATGATGATTCTGATCCTCCTCCTGATGGGTAGATTTTTTGTACACTGCTGTCACTCGTCTCTGGTCAAAGTTCAGGCGCCGCACGTTCCTAGAACGTCAAGGATTAACGGCCAAGCTGGTTCAGCGTCTGTCTATAAGACCCTCTTATGATGGCGTCTCGCACAACGTCAGTCCACTTCTACAGGGTGTTTATAAAGTCGCTGTGCAGTGAATTTGAAAAATATTTTAGCAATTACGTCACGAATGATGGAAATTTACGTCATGATATTCTGTGTTCCACAATCAAGTCGTTGTTATATTCACGGTTTCATTGCTGAAAGGAAATGGTGTTAGCCATTGAAAACAGGGTATTTTTGGTGACGTCGTCTCACCCGGGCGTAAATTTTACTGTACAGCGACTTTATAAACACCCTGTACCTTCACTTGGTTCCAGAAATTGTACTTTCTGCTGGTACCACCAATAACTATGATAGAAGAATAGAAACGAATGCTCTTCTGAGTATTGCGTTTTCCAACCCATAGTTATGGATTCCTATCTTCCCATATCACCATCCCATGTCAGAATTTACCTTCTATGAGAATTAAATTTAATCCCTCGGGATAAACTTCCTTTACATTTAAACGGAACACTGAAGCTGAGTAAAATATATGTGACTATGCAACAACTATTTTGAGCGGTCAAAAGAAAATATCAAAAGAACAATAGAAGTGTTATGATGATAACTGTTCTAATTCAAGATTCAAGACAAGTGACATTTCAGTTTTAAAAGAATATTGAAGTAACATTCTATTTATTTTGAAGATTTCAACAAGGACTATGTCTAATTAATGAGTACAACTCAACTTTAGAATAAGTGTGAAATTAATCTGTTATTTCATCCAATTTTCATAATTTTTCATCATTCATAATTGCACAAGAAGAAAACCAAAGATAGATGTACATAATAAATTATTCAGTAATTGTATTCATCTGACATCAATTTATATTGTTGCATTTGAGTTTTACTGAATTGTTGATTATCATAGGCTAGTTACATAGAGCAGGTGGCATCTTAGGTTCTGACTTTAATCTGAATACTATGTGAAGCAGAGACCTTCACAGCCGTGACTATCCTGTGATACTAGTGCTTTTTTCTGACACTAGGACTATATTCTTTCCAGACTAGACATAATTCTTTTCTCTTCTTTCAGTAACTAATACTGACAACTAAACTTTTAAAATCTTTAGCTACAACTGCATAAGATGAATCTATTCATAATATATGACAAGAATCTACTCACGTATTATTTTGGATTTGAAGTGCAAGACTATCATGGGACTGAAATAGCATAATTTGTATTGATGTATCTGTCTATGAATTCATCAGTATACTGTATTCTGTTTGGATCGACCTAGAAGACTGTTGTAACTTGAAGCGTGAACTTGTCGTGTTGTTGTCTAGCCATCGTACGTTTCCTGTTACCTCTACTTAACACATCGAGTTCTGCCACACCATCTATTATTCTTATATATCTTCTACCCCCCATTCTATTTTGTTTTGTTTTTATTTTTCATCACACCTGCCTTCAACGCATTGACTTCGCTAACCAACCCAAGCACCTTCTAAGCAACATTTCCCACAAACTGGAACTGTCCGAAAAGGGATCCCCTGAAAAATTAATAGTTTACGAACTAAACAGCCGTTGTTTACGCCCAAATGTCAGTTGTCTGCAGACGGTTACTATAAGAGAAATCGATACACAAGTATCGAGAAACGGTGGGCAGGACACACAATGTGGATAACCAAAACAGACTGAACGAACGAACTTTATTTTCGAAGGGTTAAGAATTGGGCGCGCAGGCCCGTCTAACATTCTGCCCTTTCACTCTCATTAATCTTGCATACTATATCCTTTTATTCCCACATATTACTTTAAGCATTAATTTAAAGGCATGCAACATTATAAAGTTAACATAACAGTGATAGGAAACTCTTTACAGAGCGATACAACAGGAAGCAATCTGATCAGAAGTGTTTCGGCCCGATATACTCTTTCACAGCATTCATTTACAGTATACAATCATAATAAAAAATTAGTAGGTTTTTTTTTTTTAAATAAACAAGATAGTGACTGAAGAGAAATAATAATAATACATATAAAATAAAATAATATAAACAAAACAATAAATAAATAAATTCTGTATACCGACACTCACTTATGCGGTCAAAACGTCTACAAGTAATCTATATTTTTTTAATGTGTCATCAATCGTCAATACAAAAATTACAAAAACACGTTCTCGCTTACATCCATACATTCTTGGTGGAAAATGAAATAATAATAATAATAATAATAACACTTTCTTACGCACTTCTGTAGCAGGAAAAGTCTTTCAGCAGTTTAAAAAAAAAATTATATAGGCTTATTCTCATGTACATCATCCCATTTAAGCAAACAAAAATAATCACATCTCTAAAGTGCAGTGGTATGCGGGTACATTCTTACATACATTACATTATATAATAATATTACATGGATATAAAACAAATTATTCCCATTAAAAACGAGCGAAAGAGGAAAAGAAATGTTGACCTATGGATGAGATGTTGACAGGCAAATGATGTTTCTATGGGGGTAGATAATCAGTGTTTAGGAAGTGTTTGAAAAGTGCTTTGTTAAATGAATATTGTGTAGGTAGGCTTTTTAGGTGGTGTGGAAGGCTGTTCCATAAGTAGGCTCCAGAGTAGGCTAGACTCTTTTTGAACAGGTCGATCCTAGGTTTGTGCAGACGTAACTGATGTAATTGTTGCCCCTCTCTTCTACTGGTTTGAAACAATGATCGTAGGTACGGCGCGGCATTGTTAAATAGAATTCCGTGAGTCAGCTTGGCTTTGTTGTAGAGAAGACTTTTTTTTTAGGGACAGTATTTTGGGTTCTTTTCCTGTCCTTGGGTGTGGTATCGTGCGATTATCGGTGATCAGACGTACTGCTGTCTTATGCAGGGAGTGCAGTCTCTTTGAGGTGGAAGCAGGGCAACCATCCCATAGTGTAGAGCAGTAATCTAGATGTGTCTGTATATGTGAGGTGTAGAACAATAGTCATCTAGTGTCTGCGTCTAAGAAGTGTTTTATTTTGGCTAGCTGGTACGTCTTTTGAGCTAAGTGTTTGGTTAAATTCCGTACATGGGAGTTCCACGTTAAGTGCTGGTCAATCGTGATCCCTAGAACTTTGTGTTCTGTTACATGTTCAATTTGTATTGATTCCGCGTGTAGCTGTAGCGAACTTTTGGTGCAGTTTAGGAGTTTCTGTCTGGTGGTAATCAACATAGATTTCGTTTTTGCTGTGTTTAATGGAATACGATTCATATTACTCCATTTTGTTAGATTGTCTACATCGCATTGAAGAGTCATTTCAAGTGCCACGCAATCATTATCACTAGTGTAGATAGTACAATCATCTGCAAAGAGGTAACATGTTGAATATTTTAGATGTAGTGGCAGGTCTTGATGAACATTGCGAAGAGTAGAGTCCCAAGAATAGAACCCTGCGGTATTCCTGTATCTATCCTCGAGAAATCTGATGTCGAGTTGTTGTGAAGCACTAACTGTTGTCGATCGCCCAGGAATGATTTGATGATGTTTAGTGGATTAGGACCTATTCTGAGGGTTTCCAACGTTTGAACCAAGATAGTGTGGCCAATCATGTCAAATGCTTTTTTGAAGTCAACAAAAACAGCACCACCTAATTTTCCATCATTTACGTTCGACAGCCAGTTGTCTGCCATTTTGGTGAGAGCTGTGTGACAGGAATGTTTGGGTCTGAAACCTGACTGGCTCTTAATGAGCAGTTTGTTTGTTGTTAAGTGTTGAAATGTGGTGTTGTAAATGTGTTTCTCTGGTGGTTTTGAAAGAGATGATAGAAGGGATATTGGTATGTAACTGTTGGGATTGCTATGTGAACCAGATTTTATAGAGACTGAGAGGAAATGAGAAATAAAGCACAATGACAAGAGAATTATGTTATTTTAGATTCAATTTAAACGTTCTTTGATGACAACATTTCGTGGATTGTTGTCAAAGAGTGTTCCCTGATAATAAGTGGTTTTGACAAAAACGTTCAAGTTTTCATGATTTGTACATCGGGTGAGGGCTCATGCACACCAATTTTTACGCACTTTTTCTTTGTCGAGCGCTACTAATTTCGTGAAAGAATATAAAAAAATAAAACCAAAGTATTTGTTTTATATAACACCCACGCCGCGCAAGTTGCACACCGTGCGTTGCGCACTTTTTTTTTTCTGGTGCGAGTTACTATTTTGAGTGAGACCGACCGACGTAACATACATTGGTAATTATGTTAGTTGGGATGGGATCTTTCTATTTTTAAAAATAAAAAATGAATATTTTTTAGCTAATGTATAATAAAACTATCAAGTTGTCACATGTTTATTAAAAAATTCATTATTTGTTTTTTAATTGTCTAAAAATATGTGTAAATGGGAGGCGGGGAGCCTTGTCATTCGGATGTGACGCCCCTCCCATGTACAATTCCTAGATCCACGCCGGTGCTACGGAGTTCGTGCACTGTGCTGAGATCCCCCTTGTGCGATCTAAGGTAGGAGATCGGAGCACTGATAGGGTTGTTCTTCGAACTGCACATAGCCTACTACCTCAATTCTTCGTGTTTTAAGAGCTTAGTCCAGCTTTTTAAAGGCCTTTTATCTATTAAAATTTCATTCCCCACAAAATCTCCTGTATCAGCCTGATTTGTGAAGAGACATCACACATCATTTCTTAGTCACCAACAAACTGTCGTTCTAATATAATTTAATAGCCCCTTCATGCATAACTGACAATGGGAATGCGTCCCTGAAGTGACCTCAGCAGCTTATTTTCCTGGTGTTCCTTTCAACGTTTTCTGCTCTCTTCTGCTTGCTGTGAGAGCTTCTTTTCACCCAGTCTGAGGTGGCGCCGTAGATAGTATCGCCACTTGGTGTGATCAGCAGCTTCATCCTCCCAGGTTGCTGGTTTTATATCCAGTCCAGTGCCTTCACATCTCTGTTGCACACATCTTTGAATTTCAGCTGCTGTCGCCCAACTGTTCTTTTGCCATCTGCCAGCTTTCTGTAGAAGAGCCAGTTTTCTGTAGAAGATATCTTTCGGGATACGACCATCTTCCATGCGATTGACATGGCCAGGCAAGCTAGTCTCTGCTGTCTAAGCAGTGTATACATGCTTTGAAAGCCAGCACGTGACAATACCTCGACATTTGTCACTTTGTCTTTCCACGAAATACTGAGGATGTGGCGCAGACACCGTAGATGGAAGGTATTGGGCCTTCTTTCTTGCTTAGCATTAGTTGTCCATGTCTCACTGCCATATAGAAGTGTGCTGGTGATGCAGGCGTTATGTACCGCAGCTTTGGTCTTTGTTGTGAGTTTGGAATTTCCCCAAACACACGTTCTGAGGTGGGTGAAGGTAGCTACAGCTTTGCCAATGCAGCTGTCTATTTCTTTGTCCAGAGAGAGTTTGTCGTTGATGGTAGACCCTGGTATGTGAAGTGGTGCACCACTGCCAATTCATCGTTCAAGATTATGAGAAACATAAAATTATCTCATAACATACAGGCCTGTATCTACATGTACAGTCTGTCCTGGGCGTATGACGGGGTTCTATTCCAACGACCCTTAAGGAAGTGGATATGGTGTCCATATTATGGTCGTAAGTTGAAAATCACTATATACTATATGAACCTTAAGGATATGTTAACATGCCTGAATGCTAAAATGTATAGTTCTGTTTTGTTATATATTAAACCTAATGTCACTATTTATTATCTGCCAGTTTATACTATCAATAACTATGAATTGGCAGTGGTGCACCACTTCACATACCTGGGGTCCACCATCAAAGACAAACTATCTCTAGGCACAGAAATTTACAGCCGCATTGGCGAAGCTGCAGCCATCTTCGTCCACCTCACAACACATGTTTAGAGAAACTCCAAACTCCCAATAAAGACCAAAGCTGCGGTATATGATGTCTGCATCACCAGCATTCTTCTGTACGGCAGTGGGACATGGACAACCAATGCTAAGCAAGAAAGAAGGCTCAATATCTTCCCTCAACAGTGTCTATGCCACATCTGTGATATTTCGTGGAAGGACGAAGTAACAATTGTTAAGTAAATAAATAAACAAACAACACACAAAGGTGTGTTATCAGGCACTCAGTGAGAAATAAAGAAGTAGAAGACTAGACAACAGAAAAATAACAGAAGTGATAGGCTTACCGGGAATCAAACCAGGACCTTCTGAATGGCACCCACCTCCTATCCACGGGAGCGAATCGCCACTATCCACTCTGCAAGGTAATTGTTAAGGCGTTGTCACATGCTGGCCTTCAGAGAATGTATACACTGCTTTGACAGCACAGATTGTGCTGGCTTGGCCATGTCTGCCACATGGAAGATGGTTGCATCCCCAAAAATATTTTCTACTGGCAGATGGCAAAAGAGCAGTTGGGCGCCCACAGCTGAGGTTAAAAGATGTGTGCAAGAGAGACACGAGGACACTGGACATAAATCCAGCAACCTGGGAGGATGAAGCTGCTGATTGCACCAAGTGGTGATGTTCCTTTTGGCGCCACCTCAGATTGGATGAAAAGAAGCTTTCACAACAAGCAGAAAAGAAAATAACACACCGAAATGAACACCAGACAAAAAATACAACTGGTGGCTATCACCTCAGGGGTGCATTCCCATAGTCGGTAATGACTGAAGGGGGCTACTACTAACTCTTTGTTTATAGTGAAATAATACAATGTACAAATTATAACATAAAATTAATGTACAGTACAGTATTGTACTATAATCAGTAATGAATATATAAATACCAGTAAATAAAATTTATGACAGAAAAATAATATATTGGGATGGCCGTTGTTAGTACGAGTGGTTGTAAGTCGCATACATCGTAAGTCGAGGACAATCTGTGGTTGTATTTTGCACTACAGTAGTGCTAGTGTCATTGTGCAAATAAATAATTGTACTTCTTTTCTTATGTAGCATTTTTTTCACATACATTTTTAAATTTCCTAATGTGTTTGTAGATATCTGTCTGCTTCTCTCAGGCTTATTTCAGTTTCCTGTCTGCTTCTCTCAGGCTTATTTCAGTTTCCTGTTTGTTTCTCTCAGGCTTATTTCAGTTTCCCCATCTATCTTTTGTCATAGTTGTCCTCATCTTCTGTTACCTTTCTTTTGTTCTACAACGGTGTTTCTCAACTTAAGCAATGCAGATCCCTAGGAGAGCCTTTTCTCCCCCCAAGGGGAGGGCGGGTAGTAAATCACAAATGGATGTTGAGGGGGTCAGCTGCTGTGGTTTGAGTTGCAAATTTGGCACTACAGGTGGAAAGGTGGTTGGTAAAGGTAAAGGATCCCATTACACGCCCATTGAGGCGTATTAGGAATATGGTGTTAGGCCCATATTTTCTTGACCATCGGCACAATAGGGGTGATGTGTTCAGCATCACGCCGGCCGCCTTAACCTTCCCAGAGTTGTTCTGATACCCAATTCATGAGGCTGGGTCGACCCCAGAACCGTTTGCTGTCTAAAAAAATCCCACTCCTACTGGTGATCGAACTATGGACTACCGAGCAAAGAAGCCAGTCCACTAACCACTGTGCTACCGCGGCTCCAAAGGTCATTGGAGTGAATCATATTTTGTACCCTTTCCTTTTCCACGATTGTTGTTTTGGAACTATCACTGTTCAAATAATGCAGAAACAAGCGTGTTATGTTCTGCAGTGAGCGCAATTTAATTTTATTGTGATTTTGACTGCATACTTACTTTTAGTATTACTCTATGTACATACCGTGCTATAGTTGCTATATATGTTACAATATGACAAAAGAAGAAAGGTGTCAGCATATCACATGTTATTTAAAATTAAAATTTGTTCCTTCACCAACAAATAAACAGCTACTGATGTCCCTTATATGTGAGAAGACATTCTACAATGAGACTGAATCCCTCAAGATTGACCAAGCATATGAATAAGAAGGATGAAGAGAAAATGAAAAAAAATATCTTATTCTTCTATGATTTAAAATAAAAACTAGCTTTAAAAAAGGCCATCATCAACAGATTTGACAGAAAGCTGCACAGTCGCACATCTGGACAAGCATTTATTCTGAATCACACATTTAGAAACTATCTCATTATTATGTGAAAGGGGTAATTCTTATGTGAAAGGGGTAATCTAAAACTGTGGTTGTCAAACATGCAGCCTGATGTCAATGCCTTGGTGCTAGTCCATTAAATTCAAGGCATTCATTAATTGGCTACATTCCTAATACATTGTCATGGAACTTTATATAATAGCAAGGTTAAGGTCTAATATATATCTAACGATGTATTTTGGCAATATCTTTTTCATCCGTTGGGGAGTATCAGACCATGACTGCAGTTGCCTCCATGCAGGGCTCCTGACTTTGAGGGCTTGTCGGCTCTGGTTGTGGTGGTTTATGGGGTGAATCATTGATCATGATAGGGTTGCCAACCCCATATTTAGTCTCTGTTTGATTTTAGTATGTTGTGCTGTTTTTCTCCATTTTCAAATTTTTATGGGATAAAACTGGAAAAAAAATGAGCTTTGTTTAATTTTTTGTAATTTATTTTTGTAATGCAGAGAAGAAAAGTTTGTGATTCTGCAGTCAAGCTGTCAAAAGCACTGTCATATTTATTAAGACATGGAGCAGAGAAAGAAGGATTCAGATTGCTACCTGGTAAAAATTGATAATTTGTCTTATGAAATTTAATTATTTGTTGGACATCTTTGAAAGGTTGCAGGAATGAGAGACAACCTGTCTTGTGGCTGCGGAAAAGGTTGTCTCTAGCAAAGAGCTTACAGGAAGTCATTTTTTGAAGACAGTGAGCACAGAAGTACAGAGTAAAAAGAGAATGGCAGTGTGAGTGTGGTATAATAAAATGTGTGCTTTATGTCCTCAAATTAGTTTTTCTAAGTAGATTTAATTAAGCTTAATGCTCATGAGATGCCTATGATAGGAAACATGTAAGAATTTAATATTATTACACATTGCTAAGTTATATGAAATTTAACTTTAAACTATAGACATTAATTAAATCATTCCTGTCCGACAGACTGCAAGTAGTGTGTTACAATAATTCCTTGTCAAGCCCAACCATGATCGATACTGGTGTTCCTCAGGGTTCCATTCTTGGTCCTCTACTGTTTGCCGTATACATAAATGACTTTCCACTAAACATCAAGCACTAATTCTGCAACATATTTGCAGATGACTGTACCATTTACACAAGTGGTAAAGGTTGCAACACAATAGAAATATTATTACAAAATGATTCAGACAATCGTATTAAGAGACTATTGTTTCTCCTGTATCATCAGCTCGTGATTTCAGTAATCGAGTACAGGCTAGAAATACTCATGCTGTCAGTGTCACAATGTGAATGACTGGAACGCATTCAAAATGAAGGGATGCGACTAGTTTTCGGCTGTACATGTGATACCCCCATTGTGACAATGAGATACATACTCGGATTGCTTTCGATTGGATCCAGATATGTGATGGCCCAGGCAAAAGCATATATGCGGGTAACCACCGACAAAAGACATCCTCTACATGAGAATGTAGCTGACAGCAAAGGAGCAAGAATCAAGAAGGGAATGTCATGGATGGCACAGGCAGAGGCTACGATTGGCCAGGTGACCAAGGTTGAAAATGTATCCAGAGGGAAAGAGTCGAGTAAGTCAGGGGAGAACTGGATAAACTACCAGCAGGTCATCATTAGCCTTGGCAGAGAGTGCAGATCTTGGGGCAGTGGAAAAGCAGAGCTGGAGATTAATCAGCTGATAAGTGATCATGCAGGGGATGATGACACCATTGTGTACACTGATGGGTCTGTAGTGCGTGGTGAGAAATCAGGATAGAGCCTCTCTGCAAGAATAAAGGGCAGGGTCATCTCTGAACAGAGTGGAGCCTACATGACAAAACCTCCAGCTTGAGAATGGAGGTAGAGGCAGTTACTGCAGCACTGAGGTGGCTGTCTGAAACTCCATCAACCAGGGCAGTTATATTGTCAGACTCTCAAGCCATGCTTCGGAAAGTTCAGAAAGGATGGCTGTGGCAGGAATGGAAAACATCAATCCTCAAGTCTTGAAAAACTGTTGTGGATCTACTGTCCTGGTCATGCAGGGGTATGTGGCAAGGAGAGAGCTGACAGACTGGCATCAAGAGCATCCCATAGTGGGGACACTGGATATGGATAAGGGAGAGATACTAAGGGCTATTAATGATCGCCTGCTGGATAATGACACTGCAATGCATGAATCAACAAGGCTGAGGCTGTTGGAGTTTGGCATCAAACGTCTGACTAGCAGAAATGGACGTGAGAGAGGATGCATCCGTCATATGTACAACCAGCGTGCTACAGGTACAATTAGCATTCATACTCTTCAACATTTGCTGAGGGAGACTGAGCACCTATGAGTTTGCCCGGAGTGCAGTGAGGTCAATTCTGATTAACAATAACAATATTAAGTGGAGCAACGAAAATATCATTAAAACAAAATGTATGATAATATCAGTTAGACAAAAATTACAAAACTCACAGAAAACCACACTTCAGCTCTATATTGGTGCCTCACTAATTGATAATGTAAATGAACAAAATGGTATCACAGAATGCTCCAACGTATCACGGCCCATTTTGAAATACAGTGGAAGACGCAGCCAACACTTCAACAAATTACACGTGCCCAAGTCAAGGCTTGACTTATTTAAGAAAAGTTTAGCTTTTTCTGCTGCTCATCTTTGGAATTATCTTCCAAACGACCTAAAAAGCATGCTTAGTCCATATTCATACAGTTGCAGACTTTTCAAGTACATCAAGAGTGCAGATTATATGCCACCCTAATTTAGTTATGTTCCCAGATCATTATTTAATATGTGCGAGTATGTTTTATGGATAATTTTGCCCTGTTCATTATTGATTATGATAAAGTCCTGTAAATGTGTGTAACTTTATCATACTGTTACAACGTTGGGATTTTACATTGTTTTACTGTATTTTATTTTGTGTATTTTATTATTTTAAAAATAATGTTTCAAATTCATGTGTACATTAAATGGATTCAGTATGGGAGATGAGAGAAAGGATGGGCATGCGTGCCCAATTCTAAACCCTTTGAAGATAAAGCTCATTAGTTCTACTTATCTGATTCTGCCCCTCAGTTCGGGAGGGCAAAGAAAAACATACAAAGTCCCTGCTCATTCAATAGTAGACTGTTCAAAAATTTCAGGAGTTCTAATTCTATGCCACCCTAATATGATTATACTTGCATTATTGTCTGTTTACTGTTTAGATGTTTTGGATTTGTTTGTTTGTGTGTGTGTGTTTTTTTTCACCTTCGTTTTTTTTTTTTAAATTACATTCTTGTTTGTTTTTAAAAAACATACTTAATTTTGGTTAGGATTGGATACTGTAAATGTATGCTGTTATATTACCTTTATAAAGTTGCATGCTTTTAAATTAATACTTAAAGTAACATGTGGCAATGAAAGGATATGGTATGCAAGATAAGTAAGAGTGGAAGGGCAGAATGTTAGATGGTCCTGTACGCCCAATTATTAACCCTTTGAATATAAAGTTTGTTCGTTCAATCACTCCTACACACCACTAACTTCTGATGATCAGATTGCCTCATGTTTTAAACATTGTGGATAGAGTTTCCTGCCAGCATTGTTCATGAAAGATTGTCTGCCATATCTTTTGATATAAAGGCTCACTGGTTCTTTAGTAGACCATTCCTGGCACCTTCAAGTAATTAAGCCTAAAATATGGACAGAAAAAAAAGTCTTTTAGTTCAGTCTGTATCTTTAGGTTTTCGCAGTAATGTGATACATGCTCTTTATGGAGAGATAATGATGATTTTAATTGTTTTATTTATACACTGTATAGGAGCAATCATCTCTGAGTGATAGGCAATATTGGGTAATCACTTTATTGAAAACTCATTGTAATGATATTGTTTACGTGTAGGGGCTTTCGTTGCACTGGCAAATATAAAGAAATTAAGTGCAGCACAAAAATCATAATCTTCAACTTGAATGTCAAAGCAGTCCCATTGTATGGCTGTGAAACATGGAGATCAGCAACTAAGAAGTTACAGACTTTCATAAGTGGGTGCTTACCTAGAAATGAAGAGTTAAAGTGGTATGACGACATGGTCACCAGTGTGGATTGAGGAAACCTGTTGATAGCATTACAAGACAGTCCTTGTTCTGGAATCCTCAGGGTAAGAAACACAGAGATAGACTGAAGAATACATGCAGAAGAGAACTGGAGACAGAAGTGAAAATGATAAGGAAGACCTTGAGCTGATGGGATGTGAAAGATAAGAAAGATATGGGAAGACCTTGAGCTGATCGGATGTGAAAGAAACAAACATCAGTTTGTTGAAGGCCTATGTTCCTTGGGAAGCTGAATGGTAATAGTGATGATGATTAATGGGTGCTTGCTTAGATTAGGGTTTAAATTGTATGACAAGATTAGTAAAGTGGAACTGATTACAAGAACCAAATTGTATGACAAGATTATTAAAGTGGAACTGATTACAAGAACCAAATTGTATGACAAGATCATTAATGTGGATCTGGTGATAAGATCATTAATGTGGAACTGATGACAAGAACCAGACAAGTGCCAGTGGAACATATGATGAGAAGAAGATGCTGGTGATGTATAGGACACACATTGAGCAAGCCTGTTGATAGCATTACAAGGCAGTTCTTGATCTGGAATCCCAAGGTTGAGAGACGAGACTGAAAAACACACGGAGAAAGAGATTGTTCTAGACAGAAATGATGAAAGGGATGAGAAAAGACATAGGCAGACCCTGAGAGATGACACAGGGCTGGAAGGCTTTGCATGAATTTGCTGAAGTGCATGCAGCTCGCAGAGCTTTAAGAGTAATGAATGAATGAAACAAAGTAAACCTACCTGCATGGAAATGAGTAATTTATATCCTTCCATCTGCAGTGGCTTGATAAGTTTAAATTATACTGAGAATCTGGTGATAAAATTAAACATTATTTGTCTGTTTTACTTTATGTAGTTTACTCTTTTGTTTTGATTTTTCAGGGGGTTTTCTCTACGTTGATGATATTCTAAAGCACAGTAATTTTCACTCAGTCTCACTGGAAGATGTTGAACATGTTGTGGAAACCAATGACAAAAAACGATTTACACTGGAACAAGAAGCTGAAACTGGAAGGCTTAAAATCAGGGCTAATCAGGGGCACAAAGATTATTTTGCCCTTTACTTAATGGTTTTTCTTTTTTTTGATTTTCAGGGGTTTTTGTTAATCCAGAAATGATATTCTAAAGCACAGTAATTTTCATCCAGTCTCATTAACTTGAAATCTGAAAATTTTGTTAAGAGTCAGAGAAACTGATTTTTAAATTTAATGATACAAACTGGAACAACAAGCTATCTTGAATGTAAATAATGAGGACTAATCAAGTCCATTATTTTCTACTTCTTACACTCTCGAGAGACTTCCACTTTTTGTCTAATCAGGAAGAAAGCAGTAAGGTCAATAACCATGAGGCTTTTTGAATCTAATCCGTAGAGCTGTTAAGACAAACTGTTTTAATAGTGTCGGCCATATGATCTATCTTGCCAATATGTAACTTAATTTTGACTGGCAGCGATTTTTCTACACTTTTTTTTTAGAAATGTTTTCAAAGAAAACGATTAGTCCACACACTGCTGCCTTTGCAGGTAGGCTGGGGACAGTCAAAGGCTAAGGAAGGCATATGATCACCCCCTTGACATATGCTGTTGAAAATCGGATGCACTTTTGGGCCACATGATCTTTTTTAGGAAACATGAAGCAGTGCTATTTGATATTCTTCTTTATGTCAACCAGTCAAAACAAAAGCTTTTCTGGAAATCAGGTGCAGGGGGTCCTGCAATTTGATATTTCTCTTCTTTATAATCAACCAAAAGCTTGTTGTTGGATACTGGGGGTTTTCTATTTATGTCATACCCAATTGCTTTTAGTCCAGCAGTTCTGAGTTTCACCTTCAGTCTTGCTACTTCTAAGTAGTGATCGCTTCCCACATCTGCACCACTTCTTACTTTCACATCTTGCAATGAATGCCTCCATCTACAATTGATCATAATGTGGTCTATCTGGTTTCTGTACCCGCCGTTTGATAATTCCTATGTTAATTTGTGACTTTTTTTGTGTGGAAAAAGTGTTCCTCCAATGACCAAGTTGTTAATGCTGCAGAAGCTTATTAGTTTATCCCCATTTTCATTTGCTGTTCTGCTGCCGCACTTCCCCATTACTCTTTCATTATATGTATTGTGTGTTCCAACTTTTGCATTGATGTCTCCCATTACTATGTAAGATCATATCTAGATGCGATTTCCATTTCCTTTTGTAGCTGTTGCTAGAAATGTTCTTGACCTCTTCATCGTTGTCATTTGTTGGCGTATAGCATTGTATCATTGTGGTGTTGGTGAATCTCCCTCTCAATCTTGCTCTTATTAGTCTGTTGTTGATGAGTTTCCATTCCAGTAATGGCCTTTCCACCTGTGTGTTACCAGGGCCCGAAAGGGGAGCAAAGAACAGTAACACTGTACCCTACCATGCATGTCGTAAAAAGCGACTAAGGAGGGTTGGCCATGGGGCTGGTTACCTCATCCCATAAAAAACTTTTTACCACAAAAACTTCAACAAACATGGATAAATCAAATACAGAATATAAATCAACGCAGCCGCCCAAGACAGAAGAAGGTCCTCTAGAACTTGGACGAATGGCACGGGACAGAAAGACTTGGCATGTGTTTTTGAAGGCCTATGCTCCTCGGGGAGCTAAAGGGTATTGATTGATTGATTGAATGGCCTTTCGATTCCTTTCTTTAGGATAATGGCTACGCTTTCATTGTGCTGCCCATCCACTCTTCCAGAGTAAAGTACTGTTTCTCCTGTTGCTGTTTTTATTCTATCTGACCTGGTCTATCTGCTCTCACTTATTCCCAGGACGTGTAATCTGTAGTTCATCATTTCTGTTGTGATCTGCCTCAATTTTCCTACCACATTCATAGTTCTGACATTTCAGAATCAAATTCTGGTTTCGTGTTTTACGATCAGGGCATCCATTTTCATGTCAGTGGCTTCCTTTTGGCTTTCACCACTGTCAGTCATACGAACCTGAGACTCTGGATGTCTGTCTCGCATCAAAGCTTTTTCATCTGTTGCTGTTTCCGTAACGTGAGTGTTTTTTCCATAGACAGGGGTATTGGCCCTGTGCTAAAGCCCCCAACCTAGAGGACCAGGGTGCCAGCTTTAGTCTGACCCCTAACTGCGCATACCTGTCCAGCTTGGTAGAAACCTGCCAGCAGTTAAAACTCTCGCTGCATAGCACTGGGGGTTGTCATGGTACTCAAGCCACCTTACCTCTTCAAGGAATAGGCACCAGTGAAGGCAGTGTCATTGATTTAATCAGAATGACTTCTTAATAAGAGGCTTGTAAATTAAAAACACTGACAGGGAGCTGCGCTGGTGTAATGGTTACCACACTGTGCTGGTGATCGGGTGATCCAGGTTTAAGCCCTGGCGAGAAATTTGAAGAAGTGTCGCCGACCAGGGACTGGAATAACCTGAACGGCTCCTGAGCCGGCCCAGCTCTAATGGGTACCTCTGAAATCGGCGAGTATCTGCCTGAATGTTGAGAGGGCACCTGTCATTGTATAGGGAAAAAAGGGACTCAAGTAAAATCAGTCTCAGGTAAGACATATTAACTGGAGATTTCGCCTCAAGTAATAGCGGGTGTACGTTTAAAAAAAAAAAAAAAAAAAAATTTAAAATTACCAAAAAAAAAAAATATACACTGACAGTTTAAGAGAGTGAAGTACTTGCTAGGTTTAAATAAACACATAAATAAAACTTAATTTTAAAGTGGTTGAGAACAGAACATGCTGGCCTATTTAACATTCTTCCTTTTTTCCTTTACAAGCATACCATTTTCTAGCATTCATACATGTTACAAGTATAAAGAATTTATATATTTTAAAACACATGAACTATAAAAAAAAATTATGTCAGTACAGTCCCCTCCACAATAGCAGTATTGTGTAGTGATACTTTGCCCCTTGTAGTTCGGCAGCTGTCTCTGAAGAGATCAAGAAAGAACAGCACTATTTCACCTTCAGCAATGTCATACAAGGCTAGTAATATGAGATTATGCATGGGGCTGGCATCCTCATCGTGAATCCTATATATAATATCCCAGCTTTTTCTGTCTGTACGTAACGTTCCCAAAATAGTAACACGCAACAAAGAAAAGTGCGCAAAACACGGTGTGCATGCCCCATGTTAACATCATACGTGTTCAGACTTTTTTTTTAAAACCTTGGATGTAAAACAAATATTTTGGTTTTTTTTAATACTCTCTAGAAAATAGTAACGCTCGACAAAGAAAAGTGTGCAAAGGTTGGTGTGCATGCGTAATGTGAACGGCGTGCATGTTCAGACTTTGAAAAAATTATTTTACTACTATAATTAACAGGAATGCGTGTACAATGATCTAAGTTTCACCACGCTTTTGTTAGAATAAAATCAACTGGTATTTTCCTAATGATCGGCTACCACGACAAGTATGGGGAATTAAGAGTCTTCACTATACTAGGTCTAGCATCGAGAGGTGTGGTGACCAGTACCCTTCCTCGCTGCCTTTTCCTTCCCTAACTCAAGAGCAAAGTCATGTGCCCATTTACAGCTGGGTAAACTGAACCGTAATGATACTGTGAATCGAACCCGGCACATTTTCTGCCAGAGACCAGCGCTCTAACCACTCTGCCAATCGGACGCTCCAGAACTAACCTAGCGACTTTTAATAGTGGGCAAACAGCCGTGTTCTATATTACTTAGAGTTTAACAATATTTTCTTGATCGAGCCAGTTTTCTCTCACGGACAGCTGTATGTTGCATTGTCTCGATCAAGAAATCACAACAAAGCAAACTTAGAAATTAAAACAACAGAAAATCTGTGTACTCTTCTGATGAACAATCGGGTATTCACACCGAACATTATTTTTCACAAGTATTTGAATAAGTAAAATTGCCATTAAGTATTGGTGCTTTTGGATTTAATTTGCGTCTTATGACGGGCTTTTACACTAGTATAAAAATAATTGGTCTCCTTCTACCTCTCTTGCCCTGTGGATTCCAGAACAAGGACTGCCTTGTTATACTATCAACAGCTTTCCCTAGAGTGTATCCTATCCATCACTAGCATCTATGGTTTGGTGCTCTTTTTCATCTCTTGACGGGCTTTTCCATTTGGCACGTATCTGTACTTTGTTGTCATTTAGTTTCACATCAGTGATCATCTCATACCATTTCTGTCCTTCTATTCTACATAAGCCCCCCCCCCCCCCCCCCCCCCCCCCCCCCCATTTATGAAAGTATGTAGCTTCTTGGTTATTGTTTTTGGTGATCTCCATGTTTTAGATCCATACAATAAAAGCGACAATAAAGCCTTTGCTAGTTGTATATTACACAGTATGCTGCAAGGGCATTGTTAACTTCCACAAATTGAAACACTTGCAGGTGAATGATCTGGATCTCAAACCAATCACAAATGCAAGCGACTACCCAATAGTTGTCCATGGCACATATGAGCGACCATACAAATTAATAGCTAAACAGGTAAGTTGTTTGTCGCAAGGTGATTTGGTTTTTGTCACATGACAAAGTTGAATGTGGGATAGGCCTCCCTAAGTTAATAGCTCGTAAATATGAAGGCTTACTTTGGACACCAAGAGTGAATGAGAGAAGGTGAATCCTCACTGAGAAAGGAGGTTTCAGTAGGTATTCTAGTCTCCAGTGACAGCTTCACTGGGATCCCGAAATATACAAGATTCCCCCACTTCCAGTTTAGCTGGAAGTAAACAATGATACACTTAAACGCCCACTGCACAAAAGATCTAAACAATTGATTAACTAAGATTTAAATGTATTTACATATATACCAGATGCCTCATTCCTCACTGTCTGTAGCTATGTGTCTTTGAGCAGTATGTCTGACATCCATAGTTTTTGGATTACTAAGAAATATTTTCTCATTATTAATGCTAATTTATTTAATATTTATTGACAGGGGCTGAAAAAAATGGGCAGAAATCACATCCATTTTGCTGCTGGTGAACCAGGAGAGGGTGAAGTTATTAGCGGTATGAGAATTAGTTTTTACTACACTTTTCTTCCTGATTTATAAGCTAATTGGAAATCTTATGTGCAAGGTGAAAATTCAGATACCAAAAGAGACTGTCCACATTATTTTTTATGGATAAAATTCTAATACATTCTGCACTGATTACAAGTTTACCAACAATGCTCCCCCAAACACAAAATAATTTTTTTGTAAATATTCAATGAAAAATAGAAAAATGTTGTTGCAAGGCAAGAACAAATGAACTTGGTAATGTACTGTTAGACTGGATTCATCAGTGTTGGGGTGAAAATGTGCCTCTTAAGATTATGTTTGTCATAAGACAAGCAAATACTTGTCATGGTGAACTTAACATTGACACATCTGTAAATATTCAAATAACAATTAAGGTGATTCAATTTTCAGCAGCTTTATTGCAAAAATTTAAGAAGAGGCATGCCTTAGATTTTTAAAGATTTCAGGTGACAAGGCTTCTCCAAACATGAAAAATTCATTGATGTCACCAAGACCATTGCTGATGGAAATCTAAAGCTGAACAGATCTGCAATGCTAATGAGGCATTAGTGTCCCAGAAAGACATTGACGACCGCTGATAAAAACTCCATAGGATTAAAGGATGGCAAGCGCATAATGGCTTTAAATGAATATGGTATTGCAGCAGGAAAGAATTGTAAACTTTTTTTTTTGCAGGCAAGAACATGTCCTTGATGTTTAAAAGGAGCATCTACATCAGCAGTCCATTATTATGCCAGCAAGAAAAGGTCGATCAACAGGAACATCGGTAATTTCCTATTACTTGTGCTTTTTTGCTCCGCAGTGAATATGTGTAGTTATGTGTTCTTTCGTAGCGGTTAGGATTAGGGTTTGGGTTAGGGTTAGTGTTAACCCTAATCCTAACCCTAATACTAAACCTAACCCTAAGTGCTACGAAACAAGACATAACTACGCATATTCACTGCGGAGCAAAAAAGCACGAGTAATAGGAAATTACCGGAACATCTATTCTTAATGGTTAAATGAAAATTTTAACCAGAATTCTATGCTCACTGCAGCAAGCTGAACTGGATGACTACTGCAAAACTTTCTTATTTCTTGATAACTGTTCTGCACAATCCCAATTGGACTTCTCTTAATAAATAATGTTCATCCCCAAAATAAGACATTTTTTGGTCAGTGAACCAGAGCTGACCAAGACCCTACTCCACCTCCAAGTGGTGGTCCTGGAAACAGGCTGCATCACTGCATTCTGGCTGAGAGAGTAGGGATCCAAGAGGGAAGGCAAACCTGGTCCCAAAAATGCCATGCTGAAAACGGATGTGTCGGGCTGAAAATGCAAGTATTGCAGCTTCGTTGTAAATGGCAACACAACGTAACAAACGTCCTTTTCAGGACGAACGCAGAAGAAGAAGAAGAAAGACATTTTTAATTCAGTCATATGACTTAAGGCATGCTTAGATCACTAAAGGTTTAGATATAAGGACTGTTCCTTGAACAGCATGTTGGTGGCAGTTAATATGGATGTGAGCATGAAAGATTTCCAAAAGGAGTTTACAGTTTAGGATGCCATATGTGCTGTTGATGATGCATGAAACAATATTAGTGTGAAACTGTGGCATAAGCTATGGCCTGGAATGTTCTGGAATGTTGATGAAGAAAATAATGATGACCTTAATTAATTCATTGTGGCACGTGAGAAAAATTTTATATCAGACCTCCTTACACATGCAAAAAAGTGTACCCTCAGATATCGGCAGTAAGCTGCAGGAAAAGGACATAGAACATTTTATTTTTCACTGATAATGAAGTTCCACGTGTTCACTCAGTGCCTGATGGTGAAATAGTTGCAATGGCCATGAATAAGGGAATTCAAGTGAACTCAAAAAATGTTATTATAAAACACAGTGGAATAGATGTCTGTAGAAGAAATGGTGCAGATATGTGACCAACTTTTGAAAGGACCAGAGCAGCTTGCATTATTAACAGAGCAGAACATCATGCCTGTTAGTAAAATTTAGAGGAGACTGCTACTACAAAACCCATTGCTTATGAGGCAGATGACACTTGAAGAGGAGTCTTTGTAGAGTCTGGGCCCTGACGTCCCGCCTACATTAATGGATGTTGATGCAAACACACAGTCTCTCACATCCAGGTACAGTGACCGTCGCCATATAACCTGCTGTCTTGTTCTGACAGTAAGTTTCTAGCATGTGGCCTCTCCTGCATAAACAAGTCCATAGCAGCACCTTCAAGCAGTGACCTAGTTCTCACAGAGTTTTCTGTGGGGGCGACCGGGTGCCTGGCGGTATAACCGAGTCAAGAGTGGTGTGGGACCACTTAAGGTGCAGGCGCAATACCCACTGGCAAGTGGACCGTGTTCTGGCGAGCACCAACCCAAACCCCAGGCATAGGTTAAATTCCAGGTAGATGAAGCTCAAAAGCCTTGGATGGCAGTTCATCTAGGAGAAGGAAAACTCTAATTTTAAACCACCTGCTGCTGCCTTGCAGGTAGGCTGGGGTTAGGACAGCAAACCCGAAAAAACTGCTTGCTGAAATTGGATGTTCCAGGCCGAAAGGCACAGATATCGCAGCCCCGCTGTAAACTATGACACAATGTGTTTTCTGCTCAAACAAAAAAAGAGAGTGAATGACAAAGAAGAAACTTGAAGAAACCTTTAAGAAAGCCATCCAGTACAGTGCTTCGTCATTTCTAGAGAATCCAGTTCCTGGCTATGATTAGTGTAACACAACTAAAGTCAGCTCTTGAGTTAGGTCAGGCAAAAGCAGCACAAAAGGGAACTGGGCACACCACCTCATAAAAAGCTGAAACCTGTTATAGGTGAAGTCTCCAACACTTCACTGCATCTGTGGCAGTATCTGCTATGGGACTACCTTTACCTTTCACTGTTACACGAAGTGAAATTTTGATTTTCATTGTGTTTTTCTTTGAAACTATTCTCTTTGTTTTGTTTGTTTTTTTAAACCAGGGATGAGGACTTCATGCTCAGTTGTGATATATCTGAATCTGTCAAAAGCTCTTGAGGGTAAAGATGTGAATGTTTTTGTGAATAGATATAGCTTCACATGTACCTGTCAGATTGTGAATGTATTAAATGTGTGGTAATTACTTATTTTAAAAGCTTTGTAATTTCAAGTAGTTTTTTTTCATAAGATATACCATAATGAACAAATAGTTGCCTAATTTTGAATGCTATGGAATTTGTTTTAGATTGGTTTGGTTTGGTTTGGTTTGGTTTTTAAGGACCATTTTCACTGCACACGGACAAATCCATCAGTGCTCCAATCTCCTTTTCCTTAGATCACACAGGAAGATTAGATCTCAGCACAGTGCACAAGCTCCGTAGCACCCGGGTGAGAATCCCCAATGTATGTAAATAGGAATCACCCATTCTATAAATATGTTTGTGGTGGGTAGGTTTCTTGATTTTTACATTTTTGCCAGGGCAGTGGACTGATAGAGCAGAGACTCCGACGCCTAGCTGAGCCACAATTGGATGAGGTCCAGTGCGGATTCCGAGCAACCGAAGTACTCAAGACCTAATCTTCACACTCAGACAGCTGAGTGAAAAGGCCCTTGAGTATAAGAGTGAGATCCATCTTTGTTTCTTAGATCTGGAAAAGGCGTTTGACAGGGTCCCCTGGAGCAAACTTTGGGACTGTTTGGCAAGGAAGAACATTCCAGCACCTCTGATTCATGCTATACAGAGCTTTTACAAGTCTTACAGAAATTATGTGGGGACAGCAAACCATAAGTAAGAAGAGTTCAGGACCACCACTGGTGTAAGACAAGGTGATATCCTGTCACCTTATCTTTTCTCATACTCCTCATGGACGATGTCATCAAGGCATGTAAGGAGAGAACAAGAAAGTATTCAGTGAGTTAGTACTGGAGATGGATGAGACAGGTCTGTCTGTATTTCAGAGCTGGCATTTGCTGATGATGTTGCCCTGATTGCTAAATCAGAGGCACATCTCCAATCCAACCTGGCAAGTCTGGAAGGAAGAGCTGGAGAAGAGAGGGATGGTCATAAGCACCTCTAAAACAAAATCCATGGTGATATCACGAGAAGAAAGAAGACATCAGATTAAGCTGGGAGAACAGGTCCTGGAGCAGGTCGACCACATTAAATACATCGTAGCTATTATAGACCAAAAAGGAGGCATCAAAGAAGAGTTGGCCACTCAAAAAGCAGCAGCTGGGAGACTTTTTCAGGCCATAAATCGAGGATTCCTCAGCAAGAGAGAGGTTGGTAAGAAAACGAAGATGGCTGTATACCGCTCCACCTCTGTCCCAGTCTTGACATATGGATGCGAGTCATGGGCAATGACTACAACCCACAAAAGCCAGATCCAAACCTCAGAAATAAGGTATCTGAGGAAGGTGGTTGAAGTAACAAGAAGAGACATGGTCCGCAACCAGACGATACGTCAAGGCCTAAAATCCCATACCCCGCAGACCCAAGTAGAACAGTCCCAACTAAGATGGTTTGGCCATGTCTGCAGAATGGGAGATCAGCTACCACGACAAGCATGGGAAACAAAGAGCCAGGGATCCAGACCTCCAGGACGACCCAGAGTCCGCTGGGAGGACAACATTAGACAATCTTTTAAGGACCGAGGACTAGAATGGAACCAGGCCAGGAGGAAGACAGCTGATAGGATAGTCTGGCGCTCTCTCTTCCAAACCTCTACACCTCACGGTAGAAGGGGAACGACTAAGTAAGTAAATAAGGTTTCTGATTTTTAAATTTTTGCCAGGGCAGTGGACTGATAGGCCTACTCTTTACGATCTCCAACTGCTGTGGGATTTTTAACGTGCGCAACTTGCACACGGGACCTCCTATTTTTTTGCCCTTATCCGAGAAGATCATTAGTGTTTTAGATTATTTAGTGTTATTGGTTATTCGTTCATTCATTCCAAACCCCAATATTGGAGTTTTTTCATCCTCGCTTTACCCTTGTGGCATTTTGGGGATGGGCTTTTTTTTTGCAACCCCAGAGGACTTCCCCAGCTCAGCAGGCTCACTGTTGGTGGAGGTCACACCAGACCCACTAATTGGCGTATGATGAAATGCCTTAAGTTGGGTTGTCCTCTACTCTAGAGGGGGTCATGTTTATGGTCATGAAATACAGAAAAAACTCTCACTATCATGAGTATCAGACATAATAGACATGTGAGTTACAGCTTTTGCTAGTTGCATGGCAAAAGCTGCTTGTGAGGAGTGTTGCATGGTTTGCGAGCATTTTGGTTTTATCTTGATTTGGATGGTCGCACCCTGCAACACCTCAACTTGTTACACTTCAAAGGGTACGCGTAAAACGTTGGATGACGCATAAAGCCAAGAAAATGGGCATAGTCTTAGTGTAGCCTTCGGGCATATAGCAGTGTTTAGAATTATGTGGCAGAGCCAATAGCCAATGTATATAACCGTCGATGTGTGGGCTTTTAAAGCTGATATAATAATTAATATGTGTATAAAGCACCGGTGAGTCTCATAATTGTGTAAAGCGTTAAGGGATAAAAATGCGAGGATTTATATACGCGGTATTCAGGAATTACGAACACGAAGTTAATGTATAACGCTAATGAAAGCGACATGGCTAATGTAGCCTGGCTAGTGATGACAAATTGAGAATAATTATACAGACAAAAGTTTTGACGTGAATGTTAGGCATTGATCCTAAGCAATAATGATGGAATAATGAGATGCATTGATGCTGCTTAAAATATGGTGATATGTCAAGTATTTGGATAAAAGATACTGAACAATCATTATGACGGTTAAAAATGAGCGCACAATGTCTTGTGCATGATAAACTACAAACTGTGATGTATCCAAGTTTCTTTATCAATGTGGAAAATATGTTAATTGAAAAACTCCTGCTGTATTGCTTATTGGAGCTATTAAAGTATATGTGAAGTCGTCCACATGAGACATTTATTCGATAACGAAGTTTTTATAAAGTTTACAGTTCAGACTGTTGTGTTGATTTTGACCATTAACATTCAACGTGTTGGTCAAAATGTAAAACTTTGCCATACTAAATGAGAATTCAAAGAAATAATAGAACACATTTGACAAACGAAATATTGAATAAAGATATGATGTTTATTACTAAACGCTGCACTCTGCGTAATATGCACGAAACTCAAAGTGAACCCACTGTTGCATTAATAGGCAGAGAATATAATAGTCAGCGAAAGACAGAAGAACACTATATCATACGAATGTTTAGCCCATAAAAGAAAGTCTGCAACACTGCTCTAGCAAGCTAAAATTACTGCTTACTTTAATTTTTAGAGGAATTATCTTGAATGTGAATTTTCCATCATTGCATTTAAGAAGGCAGAGGAACAATTGAGGTTTATAGCAGAACGATAATGTGACAATGATGTTATAAAAAAGAAATGGTGAAGGCAGCCTTGATTACCCAGTCTTGACATTTTATAATTTTCAGGTTTCTGTTTACAAATTTTTGTTTTATGTAAATTATGTAACTTAATATTGTTACATTATGTTTAATATAAATGAGCACTCATCCAGACTACGCGTGACATAAGTGGTTAGAGCGCATGGCCCCTGTCGTGGAAGGGTGGTAAGTTTGAAACACGGTGGCATCACACTCCAGTCCAGCTAATCTACCCACATGTAAAATGGGTATCTCACTCTGGCTGTGAGTTAGGGAATGGAGAAAGGCAGTCATCTGGAAGGGAACTGGTCACCCCACCTCACCGAATGCTGGACCACTAGTATACGTGAAGTCTCTAACACTTTATACCCCTACTGCAGTATTCGCTATAGGACTATCCTTATCTCATTTTTTATGTTATTTAAAGCTTGCTGATATTTTGTACATTATTTCATTCTCTAAACAGATGGTCCACCTCAAATTTTTACCTGTCTGCCAATAATTGTGTATCTTAGTGGTCCTGGTAATGAAAGATGGAGTTATTGATACGGTTTTACTTTGAAAGAGTAATTAACAGGAAGACAGGACAGAATGGTATGTGTTTTTTTTTATTTTCAAGCCTATGCGTTGTTTATGTATGTTATAAATCAAAGTAGTTTTGTTTATGCACTTTCTTGACTTTTATTGAGAGATCATTCATTTACTTACTTTTGGCTGCCTGAGGAGCACATGCCTTAAGTAGGTTCGTGCGGCAAAACCTTACCCTGTCCTGTGCCATCAGTTCTGATTCTTTCCATTTCTTCGTTATCCCCCCTCATAAGTCTATCTGTTTTCTAGTTCTTTCTTTGTTTTCTTTCTTTGGTCTCTCCTTGTTTCTCTTTCATTGCCTCCGATTCCCAATCACACGGATTGCAGGTTATGCTATTATTTGGAGTCCTCGCGTGGTGCATTCCTATCCAAACTCAGTTTTCTTTTATCTTTCATCTTTTGTTCTTTCTTTCCCTAATCATTTCCTCTGTTCATTTCTTTCTTCTCATATCTAAGTACTGTAATCGTGGGGGCTGGTTACTGCATCCAAATAATCTTATGTAACTGCTGTAACAATCTATCCAGGTGATATGCCAAATCTTCGCACCGTTTAGACCTTTCGTCACAGGTGGTACCTATTTTCTTCTGGAGTTTATTGTCATAAATTTCCTAGTGATCGTAGGGTTTACTGGTTTACTTAAAATATCTTGTGGGTGGTAACTGGCGACTGCCAGAGGTGGAGTTACCCAAATGACCAGGGTCCCTTACTACTATCACCGTAAGTATTCAGTGATCATTGTATCTTCCTAGTGCTTCCATACATGAGTAAGTAACAGCAATAAGTCTTGGAAAATGGTTTATTAGTAGGACTAAAAGGCAATGTTCATTACACAACTCTCAATAACTGGCTATCAGCGTTCCAGAACGCCTGTGGGTTACATGAATCGTAAAGGTCTCTGCAAAAAGGACATCATCATAACAACATGTCGATGCTTGAGACCCTGCTTAAAAAATGTCGATAGGCTGTTGCCTAGGGTCAAGATATATACATTTCACTTAAGCAGACTAATCGTTCTAATAGAAAAAAAAATGGTTGTCATACTAACCGGGGTGAACACATCCCACAAAACTGGAAAAACACAGTTTCCCCCTCGAATAAACATACTTGTGAATAACATTGAAACTTTCAGTGGTCAGGCATCTCCTCGACCAGAGGTTAAACCACACAACCTTAAAAACCCAGCCCGCACGAAGGGCTGAATACACGTCTCCCTCACTTCAACAGTGATAACTCTGTTGACTGAACTACCGTGTTAGTTCTAGACCGCGATAGTCAAAAAATACAGCTATCGACAGTCCGATCTCATTGGTCAAGCCTCGATCCAGACCTTAATGTATACTGTTAGCAACTAATCTTACTCAAGATCTTTAGACACACAGTCTAAGACAGCGAACTTCACTACTAGTGTTTAACGTGGCTTGCTAGCGTTATGAAACACAGGCCCTCCGGTGACAAGCTAACCAATTTGTCTCTCCTTGTCTTTCTGTTGCGGTAACTTACATGCACATTTCAGTTTAGAAGAGAGCGCAAGGCCATTTCACCATTGAGTGACGGCTCCCTTATTGGGAAGAGAGGCAAAAAGTGCATTAATCAATCGTCCTTGGCTGAGTTGAGGGGCCCTCCACCCCGTGAGTTGATGCCTGAGTGCCAAATGACCCTGCTTTCACTCTCTTCTTTAAATTTTGTGCCCTGAGTCCTAGTGTCCAAATGACCCTGCATTTCACTCTCAGTCTTTAAATTTTGTCACGCTGATACGTTTTTTCGCAATCGATTTAAGACAGATATAATGCTAACATGTATAAGTACTATTTACAAGTGGTAAGACTAAGACTAAGTAATGCATTATGTTTCAGTTATATTCACTAAGAAGTACAACAGTTGGCCAGCCCCTCCTACACTTCTGAGTTTCAGCTACACATGGAGGCTGACATATCTGCACAACTGAAACAGGAGCAGATAACATGCAGAGGATTTTCGCTGCATGAGTTTGATGACGTGAAGAAAAAGGTAGACCAAAAGAAAAATATCCAGAAGAAAATGAAAGAGATCGAAAGATAAATAGAATCTGTCATGTCTGACACTGTTTTTTTTATTAATGATATCGGCTTTTTGGTGTACAATTGAAGTGGTAGAAAATATTGACCGCAATTGCGGCGTTAGACTTTTCCTGTGCTTATATAAAATGTTTAATAATGCTATGACTGTTTTGCTAGTGTAATAACCATCCACATTCTGTAAAACCATTGACTCGTGATATCACATTTCTTCCCTTATTTCTTTTCCTTTTTTTCAAAAACAATTAGTAATATTACTACTACATAGGACACGCATTTGTTGTGATATACATAAGTGAACTGTGTTCTGTAATACAAATGTAATAAGGAATGCTGATGTTTCTGCATTGAATTGTAATACAGGTAGTCCGCAACTTAAGATGGGATTCTGTTCTGATGACTTTGTCCTAAGTCGAAGTGATCGTAAGTCAGAAATCACTATATACTATATGAACCTTAAGGATATGTTAACAAATAACATGTCTGAATGCTAAATATGTCTGCCTGGTTTTTTTTATATATTTAAACAAGTTGTTCTCTTGTGGCAGATTATTATTAGTCAAAGAGAGGTAACTGATTTTAATAGTGAATAATAAAAAATGAGTAGTCGGGATTTGCATGTTTAATAAGGAGGGGCAGAGAAGCCAGTTAGGTCGTGAACAGATGAGGCCACATGCTGTGGGCCAGAGACATTAACCTCATAAGAAAAATTTTTGGAAGTTTAAATTAAAAGGATAGTGAATACTCAAGAAAAATTAAACACAACCTGGAAGTTGTCCAGTAAATTCTAACATAACCTGAAATCAGCTGTATGAATCCAGAATAAAGATGTCCTGTGTAATGTAGCAGACTGAAGAACCACATGTCAAGATAGCAGATATCAAATAAGGAAACTTCCATGACCAATGAGAACACTACGATGTATGAGATGATTGTACGAGCGGAAGCCAGGAGGAGATATGCCCTGCAGATTTTATGTTGACTTTTTTCCATTTTGAAACCCCTTGTAAATATGTTAAATAAATGTTCTGAGCATGTGTGCGAACTTGGGGCCAGTTAGTCAGCCAGTCCCTAGCTACATCTTGTATTTACATATGTGTCACGTGAAGTCATCATCAATGTCAAGGGACAAAGAACCTGCCACTATTAATATTACATCATGAGCAAGTAAAGTCTAATGTGTGGCGAACCTTCGCCAAGGGGCTGAGCAGTCAGAGCTGCGACACTCTTTGTTTATAGTGAAGTAATACAATGTAACAAATTATAAACATAAGCTTACTACACTGTACAGTCCTGTACTCTGATAAAGCAATGAAACATAAGTATTATTGTTGAACAGAATCTACATCATTGCACTCTGGAACAAACCCATAGTTGCTCAGTCTCCCTCAAGTATATGTTGAAGAGTGCGAACACTAACTGTTGCTGAAGCTCGCTGGTTGTATACATGCCTCCTCTTATATTCACAAGACAACAGTTGGCCAGCCCCTCCAACTTTGTTTCAATCCATGGAGGAATCTGCTGACACAGGAGCAGTAACTGCAGAGGATATTGCTGCAGAGTTTGATGTGAAGAAAAGTAGACAGAAAAATAAGAAGAAAATGAAGAGTGAAGATAAATATTACATCAAATCACAAGCAAGTAAATTAACCCTTTGAAAATAAAGTTTGTTTGTTCATCCATCTGGTTTTGCCTTATGTTTGATGCCAAACTCCAACAGTCTTACCCTTGGGATGATTCGTCTATGGCAGTGTCATTCTCTAACAGGCAATCATTAATTGTTCTCAGTATCTCTCCCTTATCTATATATAGTGTCCCCACTGTGGGTGCTCTTGATGCTAGTCTGTCAGCTCTCTCATTACCACGTACTCCTGCATGACCAGGACAGTAGATCCACACTAGCTCCTGCAGATTTGAAGCTTCTATGAAAGGTTTCCATTCATGCCAGAGCCAGCCCCATTTTGAACCTTTCGAAGCATGGACTGAGAGTCTGACACAATGACTGCCTTTGTTAATGAAGTGCTATGTTCGGTGCCAATTCTGCCCTTTACCCTAGCAGAGAAGCCCCAACCTGATTTCTCACCACGGATCACAGACCCATCTGTATAAGCACTGGCATCATTATCTCAAGCTTGATCACGTATTAGTTGATTAATTTCCAGTTCTGCTTTCCCATTGTCCCATGTTCTACACTCTCTGACAAGCTGATGATGACTTGCTGGTAATTAATCCAGTTCTCATCTGACTTACTCCATTCTTCCCCTTTGAATATATTTTCAACTGTGGTCACCGACTGTTGTCTCTGCCTGTGCCATTCATGACATCCCCCTCTTTATTCTTGCTCCCATAATATCAGCTATGTTTCCATGCAGGGCTGCCGTTTGTCTGTGGAAGACAAGATGGAAGAACATCCTCTAATAAGATGACACAATTTAGAGAAAGGGGTCTGGGCTGCTCACTCGCCTTCTTACCTCTAGGAAAATCTCCAGATTGGGCACCAGGAGGGTGTGAACTTAGCAGTCATGGAAATTCCACAGAAATGAGCAACTATAAAACTGATTATAAAAATGACATCCTGGGACAGTTTGAAACAAGGTCAAAAGGAATAGAGAGTATGAAATGAAAACAGATGAAATAATGCTCCTGATTTGATTTGAAGAGAAGCAGACGTGAAGAAGAAAGCTCACACCATAGTGAAGGTATGGCTATATTGCTGCCAAAGGAATCACAGAAGGCACTCATAGAATGGGAAACAATGGGACCAACAATGACATCAGCAATATTCATTTCATTAAAAAATTAATAAAGGTGAACATCATCCATTGTTGTGCAACCAGTTTATGGCACAGAAGAATCCAAAAAATAAGAATTTTATTCCAAACTTCAAAATAGCAAAGATCAATAGAGATTGAAAGGCATTATAATCTTGGTGGATGACCTAAATAGGAAGATAGGAACAGACATTAAAGGCTTTAAAGAGATCATAGGAAAACATGGGCTTGGGAAAATGAAGAAACTCAACTTCTGAACCTCAGATCAATGTACTGTAGGTGGAAGCACATTTGCACTTTAAAATTATATAAAGCAACAGGAATATCACCAGATCACACATTACTTGATGTAAAGGTAAGTTGAGGAGAAGTTGTGGAATCTGATCACCATCTTCTCGTAGCCAATTAAAGATGAAACTTAGAAGATATGCAATAACACATAGCTACAAACAACAATTTAACACAGAATATCCCAGAAATGAACAAACAAAAGCAAAACTTAAGATTGCAATATCCAGTAAATAACAGGTGCTTTAATAACTAGAAGATGAAGCAAGTACAGAAGACCACAGGTAAGGATTAAAAATATATTGAATGCGACATGAAGTTCTTGGAAAAACACAATGTCAGCAGAAACTTACTTAGTCGTTCCCCTTCTACCGTGAGGTGTAGAGGTTTGGAAGAGAGAGCGCCAGGCTATCCTATCGGCTGTCTTCCTCCTGGCCTGGTTCCATTCTAGTCCTCGGTCCTTCAAAGATTAATGTTGTCCTCCCAGCTGACTCTGGGGGTCTGGATCCTTGGCTCTTTGTTTCCCATGCTTGTCGTGGTAGCCGATCTTCTCCCATTCTGCAGACATGGCTAAACCATCTTAATTGGGACTGTTCTACTTGCGTCTGCAGGGGGTAGGATTTAAGGCCTTGACGTATCGTCAGCAGAAACTACGGATAACAATGGAAGCCATCAATAATATAAAGGTGTGGGAAAATGTTTTTAAAGCTGATTGAAACAGAAGCAAAACAAAAGTTCTTGAGTGAAGGCTCACGTGCCATAAATAGAAGCATACAAGTAAGAAGAGATGAGAAAATATAATGACATGTTGGCAATAGAAGCTGCCGCCAAAAACAATATGAAGAACCTCAACAATAAGAAGGTAATAGGGATATGTAAGGATACAAATGACGAGAATGGAAAAGTGAAAAGCAACATAAACGAGCAAATGAAGAGATGGACAGTACATTTTGAAAAGATTTTAAACAGATCAGCTCTATAAGATCTTCACCCAGCACACACCCCACCCCACCACCCCCCCACCCCCCAATAAAAAAAAAAAAAAACATCCAGCCAGCAGAAGTGATGATACAAGCTAACTGTGAAAAACCAAGTAAGGATGAAATTTAAAAAAAAAACGTACAGATTCTAACAGGAATAAAAGCTGCAGACCCAGATGGCATGCATTGAATCATCTTCAGAGTTATAGAAATTACTCGGTGAAGTCAGACAGAGAGAAAAAAAATGCTGGCAGACTGGAAGGATGCATTTCTGGTCTAATTGACAAAGATTTGAGATTAACTTGACTGCACAAATTACACAGTAATAATGTTACTATCAGATCACAACAATTAGGTCTGAAAATACATAGCGAAAAACAAAGATTATGAGAATAAATGTTGTAAATAATGCTCACATTGCAATTGTAGTTACAGCCCTACAAGATGTGGACTTGCACGTTATATCTTGGCAACATTATAGGCAAAGTTAAAGAAACATATAATGATATAAGAATACAAAAGATGTGCTAAGCTTTCATTGCATTTGGAAGTATGTGAAAATCAAAAGAAATAAAGTCCAATACAAACATTTGAAAAATACTGGGAATTTTAATCTCAAATCAAGCTTTTTCTTTCGTATTATTTCGTTGTTTTGTTACTTCATTTTCACTTTTGTAGTTTGTATTGTTTGTTAGATTCTTTATGTTCATATTTCTTTCTTTCTTCTGTATTTTTACTTGATTATTTATTTTACTTTTCTCCAGTGGTACCAATGTTGTTATATTTCGTTTCCTCATCTTTCTGTGCCGCTCATCTAATCTTTTTTTTTTTGTTCATCTATATTTGCACGTGTTTAAAGTGTACTGTGTCATTTTCTCTTAATCTGTCTATATTTTTTTTATCTTTGTCTCATGTATGAGTCACCCATGTGTTAACGGGGCCCGAAAGGGGAGCAAAGAATAGTAACACTGTTCCCTGCCAAGCATGTGTAGAAAGCGACTAAGGAGGGTTGGGCATGGGGCTGGTTACCCCATCCTGTAAAAAAAAATTTAAACCACAAAAAACTTCAACAAATATGGACAAGTCAATTAAGGAAAATAAAACACAGCGATCCAAGACAGGGGAAGGTCCTCTCGCAGGGAGGCGTATGATGCAACACAGAGAAAGCCGAAAGGAGTCTGTGTTACTGACTAACCTTCTTTCTTCTAGGAGAACTTCCAGATTTGGCACCTGGAACGTTCGGACATTAAACGAACAAGGGAAAGTGGCACAAGTAGCAGCTGAAATGAGGGAATATAAAATCGAGGTTCTGGGACTGTGTGAAACAAAGTGGAAGGGGGTAGACAAGAAGAAACTCATCACAGATAAATTGGTGCTGTCCTCACGACATGAAGACGTAAGTTCACACCACAGTGAAGGGGTAGCTTCTGAGAAGCACAGAAAGCACTCATTGAATGGGAAGCGTTGGACCCAGAATAATAACAGCTACTTTTAAAACAGCTAAAATGAAAATAAATGTAAATTTCATCCAATGTTATGCACCAACTAATGACAAAGAAGAGTCTGTGAAAGAAGAATTTATACTAGACTACAGGAAATTATGGAAAAAGAAGAGACATCACAATTTTGATGGGTGACATGAATGCAAAGATAGGTATAGTCAACACCGGCTTTGAAGAAGTCATGGGAAAACAGGGGCTAGGAATAATGAATGAAAATGGGGAACTATTCTCAAACTTCTGTGCTTCAAATCAACTGGCTATAGGAGGAAGCATGTTTCCACATAAGAGAATACACAAGGCAACATGGATATCACCAGACCATAGAACAGAAAATCAGATTGATCATATATGCATAAACAAGAAGTTTAGATCATCATTGCAGGATGTAAAGGTATATAGAGGAGCAGATGTGGCATCAGATCACCACCTTCTGATAGCCAAAGTAAAAATGAAACTCAAGAGATATGCAACAATGCAAAATTATAGACAACAATTTAATGTAGGACATCTAAGAAACAAGAGACAAATTTGCGGTCACAATATCCAACAAATTCCAAGTGCTCCAACAGCTGGAAGATGTAGAGAATACAGACTATTGGCAGAAAATCAAAACTGTATGGAATGAGACATGTGAAGAAATACTGGGGAAAAGGGAACAACAACAAAAAGCATCGATAACAACATCCATTAGGAGTCACACTACAAGAATACTGAGTGATGAAGCAAGCAGGTTTTCGACGGATAATGCACAGATTCCTGTACAGAACCAGATAAGCCACTTTTGAGTATAATAATAGTTGTGACAAAGTCTGGAATGAAAATTCACCTATCTATACAAATCGGATTTGTGGACTACGAAAAGGCATTTTGACAAGGTGTAGACAGAGAATCACTTTGGAAATTGATGAGGTTCAATTATGGAGTTCCCTGAAGATTCCATTGAATTTAATAAGGATAAAACTTAGTGAAGAGACATGGTCTCATGCAAGAGTTCTTCATGAAGGTACAGCTCTTACAGAACCGATTTGGGATTAATCAGAAACGGGTGGAGTGCGACAGGGATGCTATTGGTACTCCATTTCTTTTCTTTATTAGCAATAGGGGGACTGGGTTATGTGAACATCGTCATTACAACATCACAACAGGAAAATGGAAACGCAGTGGACTCTGTTCTTACTAAGCAGTTGGATGATCTGGAATTTTTGCTGCAATGACTTGGCTCTTACATGTTCACCACAGTACAACGTGTATTTTTCTAGTTTGCGCAAATGCTAGGATACAAATTTTGAAAAACATACTCGATAGTTGGGAAAATCAGGTCGCACAGCAATTGGGTCTGTTCCCACTTCTACTCGTGAAAGGTTGTACAACAGGGAAAAGACAAAATGATTAGTGAGAATAAATGCAGGGTAATGATTCTAACAGGGTTTAGAACTTTGAAGAAACCACCATACTACAAAGCGCAATGTAGAATCGTAACCACATATCCACTTCGGCAGCAACAATATAAGAGACATCAAGTTGGAGGGACAGACATCTAGTGATATCAAAAATTGAAGAGGAGGGGGGGGGGGGGGGGGGGGGGGGGCAAGATGAGGTAGCTTTCAGAGTTGCCATGTGGGACAAAATAGGAGTTTCATATGGACGAAATTTACTCCAAGAGAAATCGGATCCACAACAACGAAAATAAGAATTCTTCAACTCAAATGTGAAGTCACAGTTTTATTGTATGGCTATGAGTACATGAAAGAATTCAACAAAGACAAAAACCAAAAAAGGCTACAGACTTTTCATCAAATGGGTGGCTTGCGTAAGAATACAGAGGGCATTAACACAATGGCGAAATGTAATTAAGGTTTACACCAACAGATGCGAACTGAGACATGACAAGACACTTCGTACATGCTGGCAAGTGGAAACAAGAGATGTATGAGAAGAAACGATGGGCGATGGATGTATTGACACACACTGAGGAAAAAAACACAATGTTGATAGGCATTATACACAAGTAAGGTCCTTGGTTCTGGAACCTCCAGGGCAAAGAGAGGCAGAGGTAGGACACCCAAGAAGTACATAGACAACATATATGATAGGTTGAGGGGTACGCAGCACAGAAAAAAAGAGCGATGAAAATGATTAAGGAGACAACGCATGAAAGTGAACTTTGAGATCTGATGGCAACTCTATAACCTATGATCGACTTGGCTACACAGCTTTTGTACACTAGGCCGTATAGCTCAACCCTTTGGGCGTTGGAGGAAATGTTTTATTAAGACTGATAGATGAATGTGATTGGGGTTGACGAAGGGTAAACCCCGAAATGGACCGTGGTTTTTTGTTAATTCTTTCTTTATCTTCCCCTTTGACAGCAAACCCTTCCTTTATTATTTTCACGGAGAACAAAAAGGATAACCTCAAAGTTTACAGATTTTTCAAAATAAGGCTTGCGTAGTAAATGTGAATAGTCCTAACTGTCAGGAATCTTTGCACCTCGTAATATGGCGTTCTCAAACTCTCACATACTCAACAAACTAAGTGCATGTGAGAATCAGATAACCACTCTCAGCCCCGCGACCTCAACTTATAGTGTGCGGCACAATCGGACGCGATTATCCGCACAACTATAGGATCACAAACACAACTCCACACTCTCAGACTCGCCGTGAGACATGCAACGCAATTCTTGACACTGCGTCACGCTCTGGCGCGGACACTTACTCACTCATGTTATACTGTATCAATCTCTGTGAGACACTTCTTACCCTCAAACAACGCAGAAGCACGAACAAACCACGAGTAATCGGAGAAACTCTTGCGCCCAGAGTCGCTATCAAGTACCCCCTGCGCTAGCCTTACGACGTACAAGTCGCCGAATAGAAAGCTCTATCTTCTTCTCCTCATACCACCCCACAATACTGCGCCATTGCATACCTGGACAGGAACAAAAAAAACATTTATACGACACACATTGCGTACATGTGCTACGAGATATATTCACTGCGTAGTGACAACATCTAGCTTATTCGCACAGACATTCAACACTCTATCTCTAACTCTTTTTAGAGTGCCAAACAACACACCGCATATTCTTGCATGAAGCGTTGATCACATATACAGAGAGATAGAGTCGTAGTAACAAACATATAAGCGTTTCAAACCCACTGATTCTATCGGATGATACTCACTAGATTTCAGACACACATCAGCGAGAGCCTTTCGTTAGTTTGCGCGCGTCTTAAAACTTGTAAGATTAGATATATGCTCATCTCTATGTGACAAGCATAACAAAGTAACAAACTTCCACACTCCATACTGGATCTCTTACTTAAAACATCACAGCACATCATAGTGTCACAACAGAGATCACCAGTCGTATAAAAACTTTTAAAAAAATCGACTATCACACAGTATGAGCCGAGGAGTAGCTCAGACACACACAGAGTCAATACCTAATCAACAAACATTTATGGAAAAATGCTACTTCTTTCTATATAAATATATACCCGTCTTCATACACCTCTGCGATACATCAGGTTCTATTCTTAACATAAATTCTAACAGGATATATATACTACACAGTAGAATTTAGTTTTTCACAATTCACAAATTACATTCATACATCTAAAACAGCCGACCTCAGCACAATAAAACAGTACACGAGCGCATTACTGGTTTACTTCAGTATATATATATCTCTACACATTTCTCACCCGAGCGTAGATCTGTACACACTACTAAATCATGGCCGGGACATGACCAGGCAGCCTTCCACAACACCTTATGCAAAAAATCACTCCATGAGTATCTCGTCTATACAAGCGTTTTTTCTGTTGAGAGATCAGACTGCCTCTCTACACTACACATACTCTCGCTCCCATGCACGTGCTCTATTTCTTTGCTCCCAGATAAACGTGTGTTTCTACATTCGACACATTTAATTTCTCCAGCATTGATGACACTATATCCTTTGTGGTGACTCAGTTGAGCACACAACACACTCTGACGATTTCTCTCACACTGGAGGTTCTGTTATTCTGCGTCCACTGTCACCATGCATCTCACAACCATAATCTCAGATGATGATGACAATATTCTAAATGTTTGATCCTTCTATCGGTGATGCTAGTTGATATTGAACATCTGTGGGACTGCGACACACTCGAACAGTCGACAAGCTGACAGGCAGTATGGATGAGATTCTTTGAGCGAGATTGGCAAAAAGACTCTACGGAGTATGGTGTATTCGTATTTACGAGTCTATATATATCGAATATTTGTGGCACTGTCACACAATTGCTGTGATTGACTAAGATTAGTTGACTACTTTCGAGATTCTACGGTGAGCAGTGTAGATACGTGATACACTATTTATTGTCATAGTGTCTTACTCTTATTTGAAGGTGTTTGGTGTTTGAATATCTGTGTTTAGACATCTGCATTTATTATGGAAAGTGACGAGAGCGTACGATTCACATCGATAACATCTAATGGGGTGTGGCTATTGACGTTGAGCGTCTCTATACGATAAGGTGACAAGATCGTAAAACATTGACAAACAACACAAAAGGATTAAAATAAAATTAGATGAGACACGCAAGTGCGACTCACAGGTGGGAATGAGTATGTATACTAGGGAAATTGGTGGTATTGTTTATTTATGGTGATTTTGGGGTTTTTATGGGGAGGAATGTTTAATGGGATTATGTATAGTGGGTTTGTTTAGTTTATGGGGGGATGAGGGAGTTGGGTGTTTGATATCCTAGATTCGTATTTGTCACTTGTAAGGTATTATCAGCGAAAGGTATGCAACTATGGGAGAGACGTACAGCATACACAGTATACTCACGCTGAAAGTGAGAGGTCGTAGTCTATTAGGAGCGTGCGAGACATACAGTAACACGACAAGTCAGATAAACAGATACATAAAATCACACTCTTGTGTGGTGAGTGATTAGTCTGTTAACCATAAACTGTGAGACAGAAGTATGTAAGAAAAATTATTTTGATTTAGTAGGTAAAAGTGTTGGATCTGACACAAGATCGTAATTTAAGAGATAGCTGCGGGTAGTATCAGAGGAGACACACAGCGACAACATTTATATGGTACGCAGTGATTATACTAGTCGTACTGTGGATGTTTTAGTGAGCAGATATATTGCGAGCGAGTAAAGAATTGAGTGAATAACTACACTCATTGAGTAACTGTTGAGGGTTGTCACATTGATCATATATCTGTAATGATAGATTATGTCTGCATCAGGTGGCATGTGTTGTGTTTATGAGATGTGGACACTACTACGGCACACTTTTTCACAGTTTTATGTTTCTGGATGATACTCATGACTTGTTATATGTCTTTATGGTGTTATAATACGGCGAGATTGTGTCATTCAGTACAATTACATACACTACCTTACTCTTTTATTTAATTTATTATTTTAGGGCTGTTCTGCACTCAAGGTGAATTGCGTAAAATATATCACAGACGACTCTGGTGATATCAGCGTATTTTGATATGACAGTGGTTTGGGGCGCGTGGAGCGGTCAATGGGGTATCAAATACGGTAGGATGAGGATTTATCATTATCTACATATATGATGGACTGAACGAGTTTGTGAGTAAATTCTTATACACTTAGGAGTATTAGATTGGTGTGACACACAAATTATCACATTTGGTGTGAGTACTTTTATGAGGCGCATTATGTGTTTAGAGCATTATTTTCTTGTGGTACATTAGATGTTCACAACACAAATATTTTCAGAGTGTGTAATGAGAGACATTTCAGCTTTTTAATTGAGTGGGTTATATGTTTTGTTAGTACACTTCATGTTCTTATAGACTATTTACATGAAGATTATATAGTGGTATGGTAATGACATGACATGACACAGATCATGTCTAGTATTACTGGAGAGCACAGTAGTATGCGAATATTTTCTGTCTATTCAGATAGTAGAGCTATCATTATGAGAGGACACATATGATTCATTTGTCACAGGTCTTTTTATAAGCGGACACTGCAAGAATATGTTTTTAGGGAAGATTTTTTGATGTGGTGAGATATAGTTTTGGTTGTTTTTAATGTGATTATAGGATGTATTTGTATTTTAGTGGTACACACATATACATGGGTGTGACTGTCTTCAATTGAGTGATGTATTGTTATTTCACTGATGGCACATGGGTATAGATGTGTGACTCAGTGTCATTTGCGCATACTTATCTTGTGTGTCATATGTATGTGGCGAGTTTGTTTTATATCACTATTAGATTTGTATATAGTACAATTGTTTGGTTGGCTGGTGTGATATATAGTTAGATCTCACAGAGGAATGTAAGATACATAGAGATACACATCATGACATTGTGTCTATTCTTCTTGGGTAGTTTATAATAGGGGATATTGGTTGTTTATGGATGGATAGCATAGTGGGGAGTATTGATTATGGATGATGGGTTGGGTGGGGAGGATGGGGTCTGGGTGAGGGTGATGGGGGCGATATGTGGGTTGAGTTGGGGGTGGGTGGGGATGAATGGGTTTGTTTTCAGTGTATGGGATTGTTGTATGGTATGGTGGTGATTATGTGTTTGTTGTAGGGGGGTAAGTGGGGGGTGTGTTTTGATTTGTTATGGTGTGTGTAAGGGGGGGAGGGGGGGGATTGTTAAGATGATGGGGGGTTATGGGTTTAATGTATTGGGGTTTGGGGGTGATATGGTGGGTGTATTGTTAATTTTGGATTGACAGTTTTGTTTTTTTATGAGTGTGGTTGGAATAAATGGATTTTGTGGTGAGGGTATGTAGAGTATGATTGAAGGGGGGGGAGGTTAAAAATGGTTTTTGGGGTAGTTGGAGTAAGGGTTTTTTTTTTAGGGGATTGTGGGTTTAGTTGAGTATGTGAGTAGGGTATAATTGTATTGGTAAATGGTTTGTAAGTGGTTATCATGGGATAACTGAGGGGGGTATTTAATAGGCACTGTAAAATAGAGGTATAGGATGGGGGAGGTCTGCGTAATAGGGACGTGGGATATGGTATTAGACATGCATGAGGTTCCAACAAAGTGGGAGAAAGGGTAATGTTTATATTCTGTCCAGTTGTATAGGCGCATATTTAGATACCTTGTTAGGATTGAAATTGGGGTGTGTGTACCTCCACTCATTATACAAGTGTTTGTGGGGGGGGGGTCCTGCCATACAGGATTTGGGGGTCCTTGGGGGGATCTCATAACATGATTTGGGAAGTGGGACACGTAGAGGTATCTGGGACATAGACATGGGTGGGGTAGGGTGGGATTCTCCATATGCTTACGAAGGGTTTATTTGTGATTGTCTTACACTGGCAGGATTGTAGGAGAATTAAGGCCATCTAGGTGCGATAGCGCATAGTTGGCGAATTTACTGATTTTGTGTATGTGTGGGTTTCCCAGGGTCTATCCCGAGGGTGACACGGTTAAGTTATCTAGAGGGGAGTCAATCATGTGATCCCACCATCGTGTGGTATTACACCTATCGTCATCCCACCACCGGCTACTCTCTCTCAGATGTCAGGTCCAGGGGTCAGGTGAGGTTTTGTCAATTGGTGGTCCACCACCCACTGGGGAGTGTCTCATCAATCTCAAGGTTCCACCACCGGATGATTGGGTGCTGGATCTCATTGGGGGGGGACCATGGAGAATGATGTTTGGTTGATGGTGTGAGTCCAATTGTATGGGTCCGGTCTATTATCTTAGTCTCAGGTCCACACCGAAAGACTATGTTGTCACATCTCATCCACCACTACCGGCTATTTCTCATCTCCTTTGTTCCACTGGCAACTTAGTGTAATTGAGGTGGTCAGTGTCCCACATGGGTTTACCTGATTGGTCCTAAAATTAATGGGTGTGGGACCGAAGAAAGGGACCAATTTTAGAGGAATAAATGCAGTCAGGCCGATGTGTTAGTGTTGGTTTGCTATTTATTTATGTTTTGTTTTTCCCATTGCAATCCATTGGGGTAGCTGAGTGCAAATTAGCATTCATTGTCATTGTTTAATAAAAATTATTTCAGACAGAAGCGGCAAGCAAGAAGAAACCTTCCAAATCTTTCCAGAGGCGTGAGGTAGTGAGCAACTGGCAAAAATATGAGCTTCAGCCAGATGAGGATGAAAAAATATCAGCTAGGGGAGAAAATTATGAAAAATTACTTAGTATGTCAGGTAAATTGTAGTAGTATAGCTCAGTACCAGTACAGTAAGTAACCGTGTTATTTGCTTACCCATCGGTCTTTTTTATGGCAGATAGTATCGTAAACTCATGTGTCAGTGTTTTTAAACATTTTACAAATAATACAGCTGATAATAATAAACATTAATCTCACCATTATTACCATGTTGTTTCCCACGGAACTCGTTTGAGGAGACAAAGAGAGAATAGGGCAAATGCTACCTCAGGCATCTCATAAGAGACAACTAGTATGAGGTTGTGCATGGGGTGGCAACCTCATCAGATAAAAATAAATTGCTACAGAAACCATGACTGAAAGAACACATAAATGCTTTGGTATAGGCGTCTTGTAAGGTAGGGATTCTCAGCCTGTGGGGTGCAGCTCCCTAGAAGAGGTGCAGAGGGAATACAGAGCAGATGTGAGGTACCTGCTAAAAATTTTTCTGCGTTCTCTTTCTCACTGGACAAAAAAAATTGTAAAGTTTAGAACAGCCGTCTCATTAAGGTAATTTATTTATTTTATACTGTTCTTTTTGTATGGATGGAATTCGCTAGAAATAAAATCACTGAAGTAATGTCTTAAAATTAAGTCTTGATTGGTTCATTTATTAATCTGGGGAAATACAGGAGGTATGAACATCAAGTTTGCTATCAGTGGAGATGTGAGGATAAGAAGGTTAAGAATTTCTTATGTAAGGGGATCAGCTTCGTTGGTGGTTTAGTGAGGAGCATGAAGGATAATTATGAATGGCAGTTGATTACTACTGCTCAGTTTTCTGTGGATAATTCTTGCAGTGTAGAGTTGCATCATTCACAGTATGCAGTTTATAATATTTCAGTCATGGTATTTCAGTTATGAAGTGCAGTATTCAGTACTTAAGTCATGGTGTACATTTTTACAGTATTTGATTCAGGCTATGCAGATTATTTTATTCATGGTATGCAGTTTAAAGTATTTTAGTCATTGTGTACAGTTTTATAGTATTTCAGTCATGGTATGAAGTTTAAAATATTTCAGTTATTGTGTGCAGTATACAGTATTTCAGTCATGGTGTACAGTATACAGTATTTCAGTCATGGGTGTCCAGTATACATTATTTCAGTCATGGTGTACAGTATACAGTATTTCAGTCATGGTATACAGTATTTCAGTCATGATATACAGTATTTCAGTCATGGTGTACAGTAAACAGTATTTAAGTCATGGTGTACAGTAAACAGTACTTCAGTTTTTATAGTATTCAGTTAATATATGGCCTTTACTGTTCATTGGAAGTTTAGGTTTCATGGGGCCCTGAAATATTAAAAAAACAAAAAAAAAACCATGAATTCATAATGTCTAGCAGCACATGTATTAGACTTTAGTTAAAATTTATAAAAAAAAATAATTTAGATGTGCTTTTACTTTTAGACTATCATACTTAGTAGGGTTGAAAACACATACATAGAGTTTCCATAGAAACTGGTTGGTGTTATCCTCTTTTAATCCCCTTTCTGTCATTATACTGTGCTACTTAATAAGTATACTGTAGGAACACTTTTGGGCCCTCTAGCGCTTGTAGGAACAAAGTGAGCCCTCTAGAACTTGCTCGAACTGTTAAGTCAAATTATTTTAAGAGAACTTCTTTGTTTTATGGATATACCACAATATTCAAGGCATCAACAAGCTCCAGTCTACCTAGCTATAAATGGGTACCTGATTTTACTATTGAGTTAGGGAAGGAAAAAGCAATGACGAAAAGGACTGGTCACACCACCTCTCGATGCTGGACCTAGTATGGTAAAGTCTCTAACACCTAACTATGACAGTATCTGCTAATGGACTACCTTTACCATTTACTACAAGATAGGATACATGCCACATGCTATGGTTTACACATAATCTGTACAAGGTGTTTACGTTTTCAGATGTGTACACCCTGTACATAATTTCTGTACAGGTTTTCTAACCCATTCGCCTTATTACTGTGTCTCAGAGCTCTTTTATAAGGTCCTATTGAACACATGATTTCCCAGTCTGTTAGGGATAATTAAGCACAGAAATAGATTAAATGATGACACCATCACATTATTTTTACAGTGTAAAATAAACTCAGACATTTATTGTTTGGGTTTTTAAATAAGTGAAGACCTGCTTCATTCAGTGCCTCATTTATAATGCAGCCCACTGTAATTGAAAATATTTTTACACGAATTAACTCTTTTGATATGTTTTTTTAATTCTTTGTACAGGTTTTGCGGGTCTTTGTACAGGGTTTTGGATTTTTTTTGTACAGGTTTTTCATCTCGGAGTTGTGGCACGTATGAGATAGATCAGACATCCAAGCCATAGGAGTAAATAATATTACCTCCTTTAACTTGTCTAATGACTCATTTTGTGTCTGTGGTGGCCATCAATTTCTTGGTAGCACATTCACTTCACAAAACTGACAAGTTTGAATGGGTAGAGGTCATTTTTTTTGCTACAAAAACATGGTTTCTCGTCTACAAACTGAGAAGTAATTTGATACTGGATGTAGATTATTCATTAAGACCCGGCACCTGTTAATTTTTAATGCTAGTTTGTTTTATTTACACCAGCCTATATTTTTTATAATTTTATACATCATCATCTCCTTTCTCTCTCCTTATTGAGCATGGAGCCACAACTGCAAATAACCCCTTTTCAGGAAGCTTTTGCCAAAAGCACTTACTCTTGCAGTGGTGATACTAATAAGACCTAAAGGTTTTTTTTATATTTGGATATGCACCTTAATACAACCGACTAGGTTGAACGGCACGCGCCTCGCCAAAACGAGGCCAAAAAAAATCTTGCAGTGGTGATTTCTGCAGCAATTTGTGTTGCATGCCAACCCCATGTGCAACCTCATATTAGTAGCCTGATGCAACAAGCCTGAGGGAGCACAAGCTCTATGCTTTCTTCATTTCCTCAGAGGCCCCCTGGGTACTACATGGGGTCTTATTTTGTGTGTGTGACTATTTATAACTAGTTGAGTCACCACAGATAAGTCACAAAAACCATGAATACCAAGAGCTGACTAGATAAACATTGCTTATTAATGTTATATCTGTGTTACAGGAACTATTAGCATTCATACCCTTCGACATTTGCTGAGGGAGACTGAGCACCTGTGGGTTTGCCCGGAGTGCAGTGATGTCAATTCTGATCAACAACAATATCTGTGTTAAATATTAAGACAAATTTCCATTCAGAATGCTGAGAATTAAATATAAAGAGAAATAATAGCTAATTTTGCTGTTTTTTTAAATTAACCCTCTTTTAGGTGAGGCCATTTCTCACTTCCGCTTCAAAGATGAACTTTCTTGGGATGATCTAGCCGATTCAGCCAGTGAAAGTTGTAATGATACCTACAGTCAGTTTCTGTCCGTGAACCCAGCTGACTTGGTGCAGTCATTGGCCTGTCTGCCAGTACATCAGATCCTAGGGATCAGCCAGGATGTGTTCCCTGTGAGTGACTTAGCTGGTCTTCATTTAAATAAAACACTTAATGTAAATACTGTTTCATAATTTCTTGGCTACTTCTCAATCTTTAGACTCCATTGTGTTAATTTTTTAAATGTTGTTGTTATTATTTTGTTGATAGTTTTACCAGGCAGTCCTTATTTAACAATCCCTAGGGTAAGAGAGATAGAGAGAGACTAAAGAACACAAGGAGAAGAAAACTGGAGACAGGCATGAAGGGGATGAAGATTACATGGAAAGACCTTGAGTTAATGTCAGAAAGACTTAACATAAGTTTGCCTTCAGGCCTGTGCTCCATTATTTTTAAAAATCTATTCAGACAACAGTTTTTAAATAGAGTGACAAACTTCCATTTCAAATTTGGTGTTCACCAACCCCATGAACATTTTCACCAACCCCATTCACAGTTTTACCAACCCCATGCACAGTTTCACCAACCCCTGCAAAGTTTCATCAACCCCCATGCATAGTTTCACCAACCCGATGCACAGCTTCACCAACCCCATGCACAGTTTCACCAACTCCTATGCACAGTTTTCACCAACCCCATGCACAGTTTCACCAACCCCATGCACAGTTTCACCAACCCCATGCACAGTTTCACCAACCCCATGCACAGTTTCACCAACCCCAATGCAGTTTTCACCAACCCCATGCACAGTTTTACCAACCCCATGCACAGTTTCACCAACCCCATGCACAGTTTCACTAACTCCATGCACAGTTTCGCCAACTCCATGCACAGTTTCGCCAACCCCATGCACAGTTTCGCCAACCCCATGCACAGTTTCGCCAACTCCATGCACAGTTTCACCAACTCCATGCACAGTTTCACCAACTCCATGCACAGTTTCGCCAACCCCATGCACAGTTTCGCCAACCCCATGCACAGTTTCACCAACCCCATGCACAGTTTCACCAACCCCATGCACAGTTTCACCAACCCCATGCACAGTTTCACCAACCCCATGCACAGTTTTACCAACCCCATGCACAGTTTTACCAACCATATGCACAGTTTTACCAACCCAATGTACAGTTTCACCAGCCCCATGCACAGTTTTACCAACCATATGCACAGTTTTACCAACCCCATGCAGTTTTACCAACCCCATGCACATTTTTACCAACCCCATGCACAGTTTTACCAACCCCATGCACAGTTTCACCAACCCCATGCAGTTTCACCAACCCCATGCACAGTTTCACCAACCCCATGCACGATGGTTGTTTTTTTACCAAAAACCCATGCAGACAGTTCTACACCAAACCCCCATGCACAGTTTCACCAACCCCATGCACAGTTTCGACCAATGCCAAGTTTCGAGCGCCCAGATGCACAGTTTTACCACCAACCCCATGCGAATACAGTTTTTCACCACACACCCCATGCTCCAGCAGTTTTCACACCAACTCCCCATTGCACAGTCCCCCCCCTCTTTTACCCAACCATAATGCACAGTTTTTACCACACCCAGTGCGTCCATCACGACCAGTTATGATACCAACCCCATGCCCAGTTTTTTACCAAACCCACTATGCACAAAGTTTCACCAACCCCATGCACAGTTTCACCATATCCCCTGTGCACAGTTTTAAATTGTTAACCAACCCCATGCACAGTTGAATAAGGGTTATTTTACCAAACCCCATGCACAGTGTTTCATAGTAAAGAGGTGAGTGTCACCAACCCCATGCACAGTTTTACCAATGTGGGGGTAGATTAAAGATGCCAACATGGTATCTCAAAAGTGCACAGTTTTACCAACCCAATGTACATGAGTTTTTTAATTAAACAGTATGGAGGTGATTAACCAACCATATGCACAGTTTCATGGATAAACCCCAATGCACAGTAATTCACCTAACCCCATGCACAGATAATTAATTTTTGATAACCAACCCCATGCACAGTTTTACAAAACCCCCATGCACAGTTTATACCAACCCCATTGGCACAGGTTTTACCAACCATAATGGCACAGTTTTTTAATTACGCAACCCAATGTACACAGTTTTGTCACCAACCCCATGCACAGTTTTTTTAACCAACCATATGCACAGTTTTTTACCAACCCAATGCGCACAGTTTTCACCAACCCCATGCACAGTTTCCACCAACTCCATGCACAGTTTCCACCAACCCCTTGCACAGTTTTTTCACCCAACTCCATGCACAGTTTTCAACCAACCCCATGCACAGTTTCACCAACTCCATGCACAGTTTCACCAACTCCATGCACAGTTTTACCAACTCCATGCACAGTTTCACCAACCCCATGCACAGTTGTACCAACCCCATGCACAGTTGCACCAACATCACCCATACCCCACAGTTTTACACACCAACCCCATGCCCAGTTTAACCAACCCACTGCACAGTTTCACCAACCCCATGCCCAGTTTCCCCAACCCCAGGCACAGTTTCACCAACCCCATGCCACAGTTTTACCACAACCCCATGCAGTTTTCACCCCAACCCCATGCACAATTTTACCAAACCCCATGCACAGTTTTACCAACCATATTGCACAGTTTTACCAACCCAATGTACAGTTTTTCACCAACCCCATGCACAGTTTTACCAACACATATGCACATTTTACCAACCCAATGTACAGTTTCACCAACCCCATGCCACAGTTTTTACCAAAACCATATGCACAGTTTCACCAACCCCATGCACAGTTTTAAACCAACCATATGCACAGTTTTTTACCAACCCAATGTACAGTTTCATCACCAACCCCATGCACAGTTTTACCAACCATATGCACAGTTTTTTACCAACCCAATGTACAGTTTTCACCAACCCCATGCACAGTTTTACCAAAAACCATATGCACAGTTTCACCAACCCCATGCACAGTTTTACCAACCCCATGCACAGTTTCACCAACCCCATGCACAGTTTCACCAACCCCATGCACAGTTTTTACCAACCCCATGCACAGTTTTTACCACCTATGCACAGTTTTACCAACCCAATGTACAGTTTCACCAACCCCATGCACAGTTTATAACCAACCATATGCCACAGTTTTACCAACCCAATGTACAGTTTCACCAACCCCATGCAGAGTTTTACCAACCCAATGTACAGTTTCCACCAACCCCATGAACAGTTTCATCCACCAATCCCCCATTCACAGTTTTACCAACCCAGGTGCACAGTTTCACCAACAACCATTCACAGTTTCGCACCAACCCCATTCACGTTTTTACCAACCCCATGCACAGTTTTTCACCAACCCCTGCAAAGTTTCATCAACCCCCCATGGCACAATTTTACATACCCCATGTACAGTTTCACACTAACCCCCTGCACAGTTTCACCAACTCCCCCATGCCACGCTAGATTTTACTACCATTGTACCATTATGCACAGTTTTAAGAAGTATTACATCCAACCCAGTGTACAGTTTTTCACCAACCCCATGAAACAGGTTTTTACAACAACCCCATTCACAGTTTTACCAACCCCGTGCCACACAGTTTTTCACCAACTCCCATGCAAAGTTTCATCAACCCCATGTACAGTTTTCACTGAACCCCCTGCACAGTTTCGTATCAACCCCATGCACAGTTTTTTACAACCAACCATAATATGTACAGTTTTTTCACCAACCCAATGTAACTCAGTTTCACCAACCCCATGCACAGATTTCACCAACCGCCCATTCACGAGTCTTTAACCAACCCTGTGCACAGTTTTTCACCAACCCCATGCAAAGTTTTCTTAACCCCATTGTACAGTTTCACTAACACCACTGCCACAGTTTCACCAACCCCATGCACAGTTTTTAAACGCCAACCATATGCACAGTTTTTACGCAACCCAATGTAACAGTTTATCACCCAACCACCATGTAACAGTTTCACTAACCCCATCTGCACAGTTTCACTAACCCCCTTGAGCACAGTTTTCACATTAGTTGCCACTTATGACATGACTTAGGAGTAAGCAGTGATTGTCTTTCTTCTGTGCTCCCCACAGAGACACTGTTGTTCAGTCATGTAGTGTTATTGTATTAAAAATAGTTTTTTTTACATTTTGAACTTTTACACTTCCTGGGATCATTAGGAGGAAAGTGAAAGAGGAAATTATAAACCTTATGTGAATAAAATTTCTCTGTTTATACAAAATTTTTGAAATGTGGGGTCAGAATATGCATCATAAATTTTGAATTGAGACATGTATAAATGATGCACTTCAGCTGTCAACTGATGCTGGTTTTATGTTTATACTAGGATGTAAGTAATAACAATTTTTTAATATCCTGGTCAGAGTGTCAGGAATTGAGGAAACAGATCATACTCGGGTCCTCTGTGGTTTTGGTTCCAACTAACCAACATCAGCTTTTCCAGATGCGAGATGATATATCTTTTTTTTGGGGTCAGTTTTCTGTAAAAATTGATCTCTCTCTAGCTTTGTCTCTTCACTCCCTGCATCGCCTTACCATGTGCACAAACATGACATTGTTTTTAAAGGTCAATCCTCAAGAATCTTTCTCACTTCTGCAAAGCAGCCCCTACAGCGTCAAGTACTCCAGTGATGTTGCATCGATTTATTTTCTGAAAAAGTTCTTACTATTCGTCATATTAACAGTTTTGGGTCCTCACGGCAATTCTCTTTCGTAGGGCGAGGGTTTCTTAAACCTGTGGTTTCATGGAGTCTCCTGTGGGGGTCCTATGTGAATGTATTTTAAGGGTGTCTTCTTCTTCTTCTATCGATCTCTTCGATCCTTACACCACCGACCGTCAAAAGCAGTCAGTGGCCATCACGCCTAGTGGCGTCTTGTAGGGCAACAACAAATTGATTCCACTTTGCACGGTCGGTGGCCATCCTTCGTACAGTGGCCCCAACTCTGGTTCATTCTTTGCATCTCAGCCTCCACAGTCCCTCTCCGCCAAGTTTTTTTTTGGTTCGGGCTCTCTTTTCGGCTTTTCCCTTCAGGGTGTCCAATAGCATAGCTGTTCTTGTGATGGCATCGGGGGGTCCTTCCTTCTGAGGACATGACCAACCCCGAGCTTCCAGCGTCCGGCCAGCTATGATGGTAAATGCAATGTCCTCTTTCATTGCCAAGCGATAGGTCTAAGTCAGAGCATCTAGGTTGGTGATAGGTACATTGATTCGAGGATATTCTTTAGGGTTTTGTAACACATAACCTATAATTAAAATATGTAAAAGTTTTGTATTATGGCTTTTGATGTATCTCATTTTTCTTTACAAGAAGGTTGTCCAACTGAACCCTGATCATCGTATAATCCCAATGGAGCTGTCCACAAACGTTCATTCATAGAGCCAAATCCAAGAGCGATCCCTTTACGTCTCTTCGCATTGGGACTCAATCTACAGGAGGGTACATAGCCTTGCACCAAAACAATCAAAAGATAGTAGCGCAAGAGCCCTTGCATTTGGCAATCTAAAGCGTGTCCCATGAAACCTTCTTCTGACAATCTAAGGGAGTCCATAATACTTCACCTATTGGACAATCCAAAGGGGTTTATGAGCCAAAAATCTTGCATTGTGGCGTCACATCAATAGACGTCCATCTTAGCCCTTCTATAATTGGACAATCAAGAGGTGTCAATAGCCTTCATTGGGCAAATCATAGAGGTCCATTATGCGCTATATCATTCGGACTACCAATCATCAGTAGCTCCATTAGCCGATTATTTGACCCACACAAAATAGGTCCATTTGCCTTCCTCAACATAACAAATCTCACTAATGGGTCCGAATGTCACACAACAAAAGATTAAGAAAACTGAATCACTGTTGGTACGAAATGACTAGGGCGTGGATTGTTACTAAGTCTGTTTCACTATCAGCCTTTTTGCGAATTTTCAAGTTATCTCAGTTAATATTGTGCGTTTGTGAGACTATAAATATTTTCTTGATTAGAGCGCACTGCTCTGTTTAGACTGAGAGACGGGTGTCATTCACAATATTTGCAACATTGGCGGTGGAGTAGGAAAATCAGCTCACACTACCTAAAATAATTCATTGGAGGGGACGGAAAGAGACAACATTGTTGCACAAACGCACAGGCGTCTGGGTGTCCGATGGAGGAGTTCACGCTAGGCTATATCTCAGGGAATGTCCAGACACAAGGCTTTCAAATGTGAACCAAAGCCAAAAATGAATTAGATCTACTATCAACAGTCGCTAAGTGTTAAAAAGGTATAAAGATTCAGTCATCTGAGCTTGTGTGTTCACCATATCTGAGTCATCATATGAAAGAGAAAAGGGGTGGAAGGTACGGCTACTGACCGTCTATGGGTAGCTACGATGTCTGGAGCGCCTTCGGGGTGGGAGGTGACTCATTCAACGATAAGACTCCTGCTCTATACAGATAATGGCATACTGTGGACTTGTAAAGCAACTGCAGGACTGTTTATCCGAAACCAAACAAAGTCATTGAGTTACAGTCCAGAATCTGGATAAACCACTCTTGGAAAAAAAGGCCCAGTTATGGATGAGAAGGCTTGCAGCTAGTGAAGACACTGATTGACATCTTGGATGAAATAGACTGAGTCACTCGACGACGTCCAGTCGCTTGACAATAAGAGTAGCTGCCTGATCTATATCAGTCAGACTCACATCTTCATCACAATCATGTGTCTCGCCACCACTTCGGCCCACCGGACACGTGCTAATCCCACACCTAAAGCTTTCTAATACTACTCTGCAGTCACAGCACAACAGAGTGTGGACAACACTCACTGGTAAGTGTATTTGACCTCTCTCTATCTCGATCTGCACCATTTTGTCCCTTTACCAGTTAACTTTCTTTTAGTATATCATTGTTAATTGTCGAAGAACCACTATACCCGCTTGCGAGAGTAACACTCCACTGGTTTTACATCCATACTGCAGCAGGGTAGAATTTATAATAACAACAATAAAAGCTCTTTCATCCCACGGAGTATAAACCACCAAACCTAAAATGGCTGTACATTAGCGAAAATAAACGTTCTTTACACATGCGTACTATTTATTTCCTATTCCCCTTTTAAATAACTTTATACATCAACACACTAACAAGGCCACCACATAGGCCTCAGTCTCCAACTCTCATCAGCCTACATCTAAGAATACAATTATAGTCGAAAACCTCACTCGAAAACATGCCTTTAGGCAGCTTAAAACTCTCGCCTTCATACAATGATGGTATACGACACTTATACCTAAAATCAACATGATCATGAAATATTCGCTTACCTGAGCAGAAAAAAACTATGAAAATGGCACTTCAAAATATACTCAGTGATCTTTTTGCTCCTAGCATTCAGTCCCTCGAATGATAATTCAGATCTCATCAGACCCTACAACTGCTTCTAGAATTACAACCGAGATTATCTCCAATGCTCCGAAAAAAACTATGTCTAGGGCATATCACTAGCTCTAACATGGCCAATATCAACCACAACAGGGATCTCGCTGGCCTAATAGGAGAAAATATTTACCTCATCTCCTGCGACGCAAATGCAGTTTCTTCTTCAATCCTTTAATTTTTGGCGCCTTTATCCAAACGACTTCCGGCAGATCCACATGACCCACCCAGTTTCAGAGTACTAACCTCTCTGGCCTTATTCTCGAGTGATCATCTATCGCCGAACACAATACATAATTCCATTGCCCACTGCGAAAAATATAACGCTGTGGTACATCCACTCCCCCCTTAAGGAAAAGAAAAACAAAGTTTTCTGACCTTCCAGGGGGAGGAAGGAGAGCTTCTCTGCCAAACTCACCGTAGGGAGTCTGGAGGTCTGGACTGACCCGTATTATGCCCACACTCACGAGGCCATATCCTCATACAATGGAACAGAGAGTGCCATAGTTAGCTCCACTATCACATTGCATTACTGCATTCCTCCCAGAATGAGACACACTGATTCTCTCCCTGTGTCAGAAACATAACACAATGCGCTGTACACATAATTGCAACTCTTAAATCATAAAGCAAACATTACAGTTGAATATCCAAATAACACAACAATCTTTTCGTACCACACGGTCTAACACATATACCAAATTTGCATTTACAAATGGCGCCCACTTAATCCATGAAATTTGTGTACAGCCATAGCATTTAGCACAAAGAACCATGATCATTAAAGTACACAAGACACCTTCTACCGTGGTTGCAATAACTTGCCACCCACACTATATCGCGCATGTCAAACACCTGCCCAACGGACGACATCCTGACCCTTACGCACAAGTGCCATCAATAACCTGGACAGGAGTGATACGGGCAGCTGATTTGAGTAATGTCCTGACAGGTGGTAATCTTGCCACCGGCTTTAGCGACACCATGGTTCATTTACAATGTGTAAGATGTAGGTGTCTTCTCTGATGTTCTTCTTTTAGGTAGATTTTGCTCGTGTAAATTGTGGTAGTGGAACAGTTCACAGGGTTACCACACAGGCAACATGACGTGTAGAGTCATAGAAAGGGTAACTTCGTTGTATAAGTTTCTTCCATTTATTGCACGCCACAAAACAGTCATGATACTTATGACATCAACATAGTTAACGAGTTCAGTCAAGATGATATGGCACATTGATAAAACAATTTCTGTAAGTCAGCAATGGACTAGCTGTTGTATATATGCGTCATAAGACATCACAGTTCAATAGATTTCAGAAATTCATAAATCATGAGAGTTTCTAGTTCGTGAAGCCTGTATATAAATAATAATAATTTCTATAAAACTTTCTGCAACAGTCATGTCAGGCTAACAGATCTTCAAATGTTCATAAACAATAATAATAAATGCTCCCATTCTGATGGTGCTAGCAGATCAGTTGTATCTATACAATAAAGTTCCGTTCACTGTCTGCACGTGAATAGCATACATGGGCTACAGGTCAGCTCGACCTTTATAATGTTCCTAAGTCTAACCATCTGTCTTGGACGTGATCTCTGATATAACGAATCCTGGAACACAGACAATAGTCTTGTTGGTCTAGAGCGACCCATATATATTTAACTAGTTCAGGTATCCAGATATACCGGTGACTTTAATCCGCCTAGTCAAAGTACCTCTTCACAACCCTCTCTCCATTTTGTGTTTTTTTCAATCACACAGCGGAAGATCAAGCAAAAGGCGAGCAAAATAGGCGACAAAATGACGAAAACCTCTAGACACGATAGGGGCATAAAGTTTCGATACAAGAGGAATTATTAATACTATCCTTATTTCGGAAAAATCAACCATGAAACATATGCCTCCAGGCAGGCTGAATAATACGATTGGGAAATAGTCTAGTTAGCGTAACTTAACCTAACCACTAAGACACCATGTATTTCCCTCAGAGAATCACCAAAGACGCAGTTTGCGTCTACTGCTCGCTTCTCTTAGAAAAAAAATAAAACCATTTCTCCACATTGCCCCAACTGGTCTTGCGGAACACCTGCCACAACTACTTCTTCACTCGAACAGAATCACTCGATTACTCCCAGCTAAACGAGACTGGACGCTTTTGACACAGCGCATAAGAACGACAATCTCATGTTGAGTTGCCGTTCACAATAAGAGTGCGACGATTCTATGTAAAACAATATCAGAGAAAAAAGTCTTACACAGTCGCGCCTTTTATGGTCATGAAAAGAAGCGTTAAGAAAGGTTTCAGACATCTACCATAGTTGACTGATACTACCAAATAAGGAGATGTGGTCACGCTTCGTTCAAGAAATTATAGACCGAACGTGTCTCTATACTAGAGAAGGCAAACTCCTAAAAAATTGTAGTTTCGATAACTCGGATTATGTCCCTTTGACCATAGAAAACATAATACACACTTCAGTCAAAAAAATGATCATACATATGAAAAAATGTTTATACAAACGAAAAATAATAATGATCCGTGCGTAACATTACCGCACCCTCCCTGGAAAAAAAAAAAATGAAATGGGACATTTTTTTTTTTTTAAAATCCTGGAGCCGGAAAAAATCTAGGCTCCTAACGCACGTATGATGCGTGGATATATACCTAACAAATTAGCTCAACGCATGGAGCTACACTGAGATCATATCTCAGATCCTTAGAGAAAAAATTTATCTAAGTATACGCTGATATATTCCAGGAAGGTGCCACCAACACACGCCACAATGATGGCAACAACGTACATCAATGACAATCAAAATTATTCTCATACCAATATATGAAATTAAAATATATTATGTGTTATCATACAGCTCAAATGTTGTTGCAACTAAATAGCAGTGTAAATTTACTAAATATACCGCACTATATTATTACATTATATAGAGTAACAGTATTTAATAAGTAATACATGTGTTGATCTTTCGTTGACCACATAAAAACATTTCAATAGAAGAAGATGTGGACATCATCCGCTCCCCAATGTAGGACAGGAACTTGATATATCCTCAAAGGTAAAAGTTCCACAATGGACAATAAACGAGCGCAGACTTTCAATGACTGTGCTGCGAAAATAATCAATAACGATACAAATCTTAAAGACAACTTGGTAAATTTCTTAGATACAAAATCCTGAAAAAATAATTTTTATATTTAAATGTGGGCGAGTGTGATTTTTGGTTGCCCGTTTATATATCACTAACAACAAGCCTTCTTTATAATAATTACATGGTACAATGTTATAAATTTCCCCTCAATTAAAAACAAAAAAGTGAGACTGAGACAACAAAAATCTACTATAACATAGTCCCATTATAACATTGGACTGTATATCAGGAAATATATACTTATATGGACAGGAAGAAAGAATCCATGTCAAAAAATCGTGTGGACTCATGTGGACAGAATGTCTCTTGTATCATTGACACACATTATCACGATTATCGAACAACGGTATGAGCTCCGAAACGACGAAATTGAAAAGATAAATGAAATGGTTTGAAGAGATTTTCTATGGCATCGAACGAGTGGACCTCTTCTCGAGCTCTTCTCAAGTTTTTTGCTTCTAGCACTGATGAAATCTGCAGTAAGCGCTTTCTGGTCGGTTTCCACAATGGAAATGTTATGCGCCTAGAGAAAATCTTTGCATTAAACTTCAGAATAGTAACAATGAATACCATCTATCCATACAGCCAATAACTTCACTAGGGTCTAAAACGAGTAATTCCTCTTTTCTGCTGCAGGCGATTTAATTTCCTAGAGATATAATACATCACACGGATGCAAAAAGGTATACAAGTTAAATCAACTCCTGCATTAGTGCTTGCCCCAATTCCCTGTTTGACAGAGGCGTCACTTCGAAGAACAAAAGTCTTCTCAATAGTAGGTAACTTAACTTAAAAGAATTAGGTGGGCGAAGATGAAAATAGGGCTTTAATAACCTGGTAGTCCCAATGAGGAAATTGACATTCTTTAAGACCAGCGGATCAGATTAAGGCGACCCTTTCTTCAAATTAAAGTAGGAAAGCGGCTGGTTGGCTTAATAGAATGGTAGGGGACAGATTCGGGAAATTGGAAAATATTACAAAATTCGCTTTATGGTCTTTAGGAGATTCTTAGAAATTTGATAAAGAATACGTCCGTAGGCAATTGACAATCAAAACTAATATACAACTTACCTTACTTCTGATATTTCTTCGCGTCAACTTAGGGAAACCGAAATGTTACAGTATTTTTTGAAAACATTGTGGTCCTCTTGTCTTTAGAAAAGACCATGATGTCCAAACCCGATTATGACCTAGGAAAAGAAAATCGCTCGCTAAATTCTTATAATACAAGGCTTTGAAGAGGGTTTTTGCGCAGTCAAGTATTTAGCTCTACTCGCGTAGAAAGAGTAGACTCAGATTAATTCGATGTATAAACACCAAATTAGTGATTCTTCGCCAAGATTATCAACTGAGACAATAGACAGATTTCATATGTAGCGATTCTACGGTATGTAGCAATGCTATGACTATTGCTGTACGATATGCGAGAATCTTGAAGTATTTCGCATTCAATATTGCGTACGAATAGTAGTAGTAGCAGTTAGGGCGTTCATAAGACCAAAAGGCATGAAATTCCATTGGAATAAACCCCTAGGTGTAGAAAAAAGCTGAAGAATCCAAAGCTTGTTAAAAGGTTTGCAACGTTCCAAGTTTCCAGGGAGCTTGGGGACATGCTCCCAATAAACTTTAGACAAATCTAGTTTGGTAAAAAGAAATCTAGAGAATTAGATAAGTACTTTATTGAGTAGCTCTTCTAATGAAGGGCCATAGGGTTCAGCATCGAACTTACGTTAACTTTGGTTTCAATTTGCGATAATTACCAGCAAAATGTGACGATTTTATTATCCTTCTTTTCGAACGAACAATAACCATAGACGAAGAGTATGCTGATAAGTGGATGGTTTCAATGATTTCCAAACGTTCATCTATTTCATCCAATTCTTTTTCGACTTGAGACTGGACACATGGATACTGGTATTGGATATGCACTATCGACTCTGAACAAAGGATTGAGTGGATCATTGAGCACAAAGTCATGTACTAAAACATGTGTGTGTTCCCGGGATGTCTGTAAGAACATTCCGAATGTTCAAACATCGAAAGAAACTGGTCGATGTTTCCGCTGTACAGCTGGAAATGATATTTCTAGAGAAACGGTCACGACATGTCTTTCCAAGATCCTGTAGAACGAAGTGGGAAGCCTAAAGAAAGAGGGAAGGAAATTTGTACACACACCATAGATAAAATAGTTTTTCCCTCATCCTGTATGATCTCTGGAAACAAACAGACACAGGAGGGGGGAGGGGGGGGCACCTATAATAATTTCCTATAACATCTTCAACAGTGTGTCAGCCACAGATTCGTTCAATGTTTCCATAAACAATAATAAATGGCTTGGCTCCATTCTGATGCTAGCAAGATCAGTTGTAACAATAAGTCCGTTCACCTGTTGCACGTTGAATAGCATACCATGGGCTACAGTTCAGCTCGACCTTTATAATGTTCCTAAGTCTAACCATCTGACTTGGACGTGATCTCTGATATAACGAATCCTGGAACACAGACAATAGTCTTGTTGGTCTAGAGCGACCCATATATCTTTAACTAGTTCAGGTATAAAGATACCCGGTGACTTCATCCTAGTCAACGTACCCCTCCACTTCTGCATCACACAGATTGGCGGAGCAAGGGAATAGGCCGACAAAATGTACGAACCATCCTAGACGATAGCATATAAAGTTTTTCGATACAAGAGGAATTACCTTATTTCGGTAAATTCAACCATGAACATATTCCCTGTCCCTCCAGGCGCTGCAATAATACTGGGGAAATAGGTCTAGTTAGCGTAACTAACTCACTAAGACAACCTGTGATTTTCCCTCAGAGAATCTACAAGACGCATATTGCGTCTGCTTGCTTTCTAAAACCATTTTCTAAACATGCCCAAACTTGGGCTTGAAACACACAGAACGAAACTCCCGGTTTGACATGCGCAGAAACGACACAATCTCTGAGTTGCCGTTCACAATAAGACGATTCGAAGAACATTTCCGAGATAAAAAGTCTTACCACAGTCCGGCGCCCTTTTATGGTCATGAAAAGGATAGCCGTTTTAAAAGAAAAGGTTTCCAGACCATCTACCATAGTTGACTGATTACTTACCAAATAAGGAAGATCGTGGTCACGCCTTTTTGCGTACAAGAAATTAATAGGACCGAACGTTGGTTTCCCTCAATACAAGAGAAGGCAACATCCTAACAAATATTTTGGTATTTTTTCGATATCTACTCGATTATGTCCCTTTGACCATAGAAAACATAATAACACACTCTGCAGTACAAAAAAAAACTGATCATACATATGAGAAAAATGTTTTATCCAAACGAAAAACACTCCACATAACCTATCTTACACATACCCTTCGACCCTAACATTTCCCCACCCCCACCACATTTTTCCCAAAAAAAAAAATGTGGACATTTTTTTTTTTTTTCTCTAAATCCTTGAGTCCCTGTGAACAATTCACAGGCTCCTAACCCTACGTATTGATGCCTATTCACAACTAACCTACCCCCATTATCTAACCCTCATGGAGTCTACCCTTCTCACAAATCTCAGATCCCTTAGAGTCACCAACTCTACCCCCTATCTACACCTACAACGACTGGATATACTTCTAGTATCCCTTAATTTTTCCCCCACACCCCTTCACGCCTTCAATGATCCCCCCAACATAATCCCAATCAACCCCAACACTGCACCCCCACATAATCCCAACCCACACAACATATAACGACCACCACATATAAATCCCCAATCTTATAACCAAACCAACACACCCTCACACACATAACAACCCTACACAACCGCTACCCTACCAACCACTACCATTGCCCATATAATCACAAGTCTTATCCATCGCACCCAGACCCAATCCTCAGCACTATTCCTCATATGCCTCCCACCCAACTCTACCCCCCATACTTGCCTATCCAACGCTCACCACATTTCCCTAACCCCCCCATATCACCACGCCCACTCCTCCAACACAAGTTATATCGAAAATCCTCAAAAACCCACCCCCCCCACAACTGGTCCCCATTTTACCCATAACAATCCACCCCACCCATCCCCACCAAAGTTTATTTAACACATATTTGTGTCCTAGTCATCAAAATTGCCACTTACATCCCACCCACTAAGAGTCCCAACTTGACTCACCAATTACATTGTACCCCCAAGTAATCACGCCATGGTCCACACCCAGCCCACCCCCAATAGCGTCGTGCCCCCCACAACCACCACGCCATACCAACACACCCAATTCCCATGACACAACTACCTTCCCACGACAAAAACATCCCTCCTCCACCATATTTCCACTATAGTTCACTTTATTCCCACATTCTCCCTCCCATACATCCCAACCCTAACGACCTTCCGCCTCCTTCACTCACTCCCCCTCTCCCATCCCATTAAATCCTTCTCACATTCCACCCTAGATGCCCGACTATCACAACACGTATTTGCTCGTGAAAAGGCAAACCGCATCGCTTTCTGGTACGTTTTTCCCTCCACAATGAAAATTGAGCGCCTATAAGAAGATCTTTTGTAACGGTCATCATAGACCATAACCATAGGCCCAATAACGTCACGGTCTAAAACCGAGTAAATTCTTTTCCTGTCAGCGGTTTTAATTTCCTAGAGGATGAAAATAGGGCTTTAACCTGGTCCAATGAGGATTGACATTCTTTAGACCAGCGGATCAGATTAGGCGACCCTTTCTTCAATAAAGTAGAAAGCGGTGCCATAATGGAGGACAGATTCGGAATGAATCGTCCGTAGAATTGAATCAAACCTAATAGACTCCTTACTTGTTTCTTCGTCTTAGGGACCGAAATGTTAAGTATTTTTGAAACATTGTGGTCCTCTGTCTTTAAAAGACCATGACCAACCCGATGACCTAGGAAAGAAATCTCGCTAAATCCTATAAAGGCTTTAGAGGGTTTTGCAGTCAAGTTATACTCGCGAAGAGTAGACAGTAATTCGTATAAACCCAAATAATGATCTTCCCAAGAATCACTGAATAGACAGATATCATCTAGGTATGCTATGACATCTGTACGATATGCGAGAATTCGCCGCATCATGCGTACGAATGTAGCAGGGGCGTTCATAAGACCAAAAGGCATGAAATTCCATTGGAATAAACCCCTAGGTGTAGAAAAAGCTGTAAAAGGTTTGGCACGTTCAGTTAGCGGGACTTGCCAATAACCTTTAGACAAATCTAGTTTGGTAAAGAATCTAGAATTAGAAAGTTTATTGAGTAGCTCTTCTAATGAAGGCATAGGTTCAGCATCGAACTTCGTAACTTGGTTCAATTTGCGATAATCTACGCAAATGCGAATGTTATTATCCTTCTTTCGAACAATAACCATAGACGAAGAGTATGCTGAAGTGGATGGTTCAATGATTTCCAAACGTATCATTTCATCCAACTCTTTTTCGACTTGAGACTGGAAATGAATAGGTATTGGATATGGTCTGACTCTGATAGGATTGTGATCAGTTAGCACAATGTCATGTTCTATGACATGTGTGTGTCCCGGGATGTCTGTAAGAACATCCTGAAATGTTTGCAACATCGAAGAAACTTGTCGATGTTCCTCAGCGGAAAGATTTGGAGAAACGGTCACGTTTTTTCCAAGATTCCGTAGAATAAAGTGGGACCATAGAAAGAGGAAGATTGACATCAGAAAAAGTAGTTTCCTCATCCTGTATAACTGACAGAGATGAGTACTGACCATGAGTTGCTTGTGATTGTCCGTAGCCTGGAAAATAGGCTGCAAATAGTCAGGTCTTTCATAAAATTCTGTGAGCATATTTATGTGGAAAGTTTTATGCTTTCCATCAATATCGACAACATAGTCGACATCAGAAATTTTGGAGACTATTGCATATGGACCTTTCCATGCAATTAGAAGTCTGTTCTCCCTTGAAGGAAGTAGAACGAGAGCTTTGTCACCTGGACAAAGTTGTCGTAGACATCTATTCTTATTTGCAAACTGCCTTGCCTTTTCTTTAGCAAATTCTGAAGACGAAGTTGCTAGTTTGCATGCCTCGATGATCTTTTGCCTAAGAGCAATGACGTACTCATAAGAAGATTGAGTCTCATCGCTAATATTATCGGCAGTGATTAGATCGTGAAGTAAAGACATAGGGCCGCGCGGTTGCGCGCCAAAGACAAGTTCAAAAGGGGAAAACCCCGTATGTTCATTGGGGACCTCTCTATACGCAAAGAGAGCCGCGGGTAAGACCCTGTCCCAATCCTGAGGATGATCCTCAGTTATTTTACCAAGTAAAGTTTTCAGAGTCCTATTTAAACGTTCGACCAACCCATTAGACATTGGGTGATAGATACTGCTGAGAGACCTTTTAATGTGTAGCATAGACATTACCTGTGACATAGTGTCTGATATAAGTTGAGTGCCATGGTCTGACAATATTTCTCCGTGAAAACCCAAGCGAGAAAATATCAGCCAAAGAGCGTCTGCGATATCAGCAGTTGAGATGCTCTTGAGAGGTATTGCCTCTGGCCAACGTGTGCACATATCGACACATGTAAGGATAAATTGATGTCCTCTAGCCGACTTAATTCTAAAAGGACCGATAATATCTATTGCCATTTTTTGAAAAGGGCGAATAGGAATGTCAGCAGCCTGGATAGGCGCAGCATGTCGTGGTCCTTTAGATTTGACCTCCTGACATACTTTGCAAGAGCGACAGTACATTCGTATGTCCTTGCTCACAAATGGCCAAAAGAAAGCCGCAAGAACCCTCGACTTTGTACGGGAAAAACCCATATGTCCAGCACATTGCGAGTCATGAGCATGTTGCAATATTTGCAATCTCATGCTCTTAGGCACAAGAATTTGTGAATGAGTGGACGTAGTCGAGTCTTGTACCATACGTACAAGTACGCCGTTCTTCATAGAAATCCAAGATTTCCTATTAGTGTTCTGATTAGGATCACCTTTTTTTGCTAGAATGAAGAATTTTTGTAAAGAAGGATCTTCTTCTTGCAATTTGATAAATGAGTCACGTGTAATAGTCAAGTGACTATCTTGGTCATTTACTTCATCATTATTAGTTAATGAAGTTTGAGGTGGATCCAGAGCATGTGCTCTTGTGACCACCGCATTGGTAGCTTCAATTTTTTGCTCTTCCCAAACAGCAATCTGCTGTGGGGTACATTCCCTAACTCCGTGAATACGACCAATAATAAGGTCCGCAATAGGGTTTGGAAGTAGACACGCGTGGACCTCTCCCGTGAAGAAAGGAGTAGCAATGTGTATTATAGCAACCTCTCCCATCATGAGCAACATTAGCAGGAAGAGCGGGCAAAGGATGACCACAGCTTTAGAGTACTAACTGGTTTTCGGATCAAATAAAGTACTGCGATTGGATACACTTATTTGCTATACAAAAATCAAAAGATGAGCATCCGATAGCATTATGGTCTTTATCATTATTAACCTGTTTATCTGCTCCCTGAGATTCTTGTTGAACAGAATTTGTCTGTTGATATCTTTTTCTCTTATGTTGCGATCTACCGCGACCATTATTGCCTCTGCAATTATCATTAAAGTCCCTACTGTAATTTTTATCCTGGTTTGAGTTCCAGTTTCCATAACTAACGTGTAGTATTAGGTTGTCTCCAGTGCTGGGAAGAAGAATCACCCTGGAATTGATCACTATGGTTCTGGGCATAATTACGATTACTCTTTTTATTGAAATTTTTCTGGCTACCCTGAAATTTACGCATAAAATTTGGGCCATAAGGTGCTGCCGAAGCAACTGGCAGACCTTCTTTCACCTTAGAGTTACTAATGGTTATGTGCGGATGCGCAGTAACATACTGGCTACAGTATTCTTCCATTTCTTTTATGTTTTTAGGCTTACGCTCATGAAGAAAAGATAGAAAAGCTTCATTAACAGAAGACATAACCTTATCTCTAAGTAGTAACTCCATAAGAGCTTCAAATGTATTTTCTGTCTTAGACAACTCAACCCAAACGTTAAAAAAGTAAGAGGTGCCTGAGATTGGAATCAGATAATTCAACTCCATGCCCTCGCCGCGGACTCTCAACCCCCAG
>JAMPIV010010310.1:0-54453 GCA_024509875.1 Oreohelix idahoensis | reverse complement strand
ATCATCCAGTGTTTTCCCAATTTGTTGTCATAATTTTTTTTTCTTTAAAAAATCATCAAATTTGTTGTGAGTTTTGGTTTTCTCGTGATAATCTTTATTTTATGTGCTGTATAATCCTTATTGATTTTTTTTAATTGTCTAAATGGAATAATGTGTGTTAACCTCGATAGGATTGTTCGTTCAGTTCAGACTACCCAAATCCTAAAATCCTATAACTTTACTTCTTTTACCCTTTTACTTATTTTGTGTGTGATCAACAGTTGTAGGGTGTGCACACAAAGAGGAGTATTATTGTCGCCAGAGAAAACTTGAAATAGAAGAGTGTGTGTTTGGTTTTCTTAGTGAAGAACCTCTCTGGTACTCTCATCCTGTGCTTCTGCCTATCTTCTTGCGATCCAGTCCTCTATCCTATTGTCTCACACTTCCGTGATGCACTATTGTTCCCTCAAACATTTCAGCTGTCAAGCTTTTATCTTCATTTTAATTGATGTATTTTTTGCGACCACTGATGTTATATCAAAACGGACACTTCCTACGACGTTCAGGAATAAATAATGTTTCTAAGCTGGATTAAAATTAAATTTGAACGACTTTTTTATTAAAATTTATTAATATATGACCTATGAAAACCCCTTTTTTAAGTGTCTGCACACTCTGACCCATACTTCATAATAGGTTCATAAATGATTGTGCTTTCTGTTGTTATACAAACCAGTAGTCATCCCAAGAAATTATCATCACAGCCATCGAACTTACATGATGTGGTCCAAACCACAAAATCACTTTTGCCTTCGCTCTGGTCTCGTGCCTTTAATAACTAACTCACTTATACCCCCCCTTACTCTCTAAACCATCACTTCCGGTCTAATCTAGTGGGCAAAATTCTACCCCATAGTTCGATGACGTCGTCATTTCTTAACATTTATATTTAAGTATCACTGAATTGGTATTTTGGTCTAGGTTATTTTACGGCTATACTTAGACACGCTCATTATTAATTTTGTGTTTATTCTTGCTAAGTATTCTTACACCCTAACTATTATTTTTAAAATTAAGTGGCAGGCAACCTCTTAGTGTTAATTCCGATGTATCAGTCCGTATGTCACAAAGAGGTTAGCAGAGTCTTTAGCAGAGTCTCCTTATCCTTAATCGCCAATTCTAATCGCCAATCCTAGGGGCTACGTATAATGGTATACCAAGCATGGGTTTGGCTGTGTCCTAGCTCCTTAAAGAGTCTTTAAACGCCAATCCATGCCGACTATTATGTTATACAGAATTGACAACCACCCACCCAAAATACAAATACACGATTAAACTTTTCATCAATGGATCTCAATTTAAGTTCCTTTTAACTCCGTATGGAGGCATTGGCTGGGAACCACCATTGCAGCCTGTGTCACAAACATGAAGCCTCTTAACTAGCTTTTGACATGCTCGTCCAGTCAGGTTGTGTTTAGGTGGCATACTTGTTTTGGGATCAGTAGATTAGCAGCATGTGTATTTCCCCCAAGATTTTTTTTTTTTTTTAACGGGACATCTGGCTATGGCAAAGAACGAAAGGACACGACCCCGCAGCTGAAGTTCAGAAGTCTCTGCATAGTAGATACATGAAAAAGCACTAGACAGCACTTAGACATAAATCAAGCAACCTGGGATAGGGACGAGCGCCAACCAATAGAACACTTAAGTGGGACGAGTGGAGTGCTCCCTGCGTATCGCCTCAGATTGGGCGAAAAAAAAAGAGGGCTATGATACATCAAAATACAGTAGAGAAAAAAAATAAAACACGTGGCTATGGGTGTAGGGACAACAGAAAAAAGAAAAAATAATATAAGAAATTTAATATTAAATATTATTTAAAAAAAAAATTAAGGGATAAGCTTGTTAAGTGGGAAAAAACCCAAATTACTAAAAAAAGAATTAGTCACAGGAGCGGAGTATATACTTGAAAGAGACTACTGCTATTTTTATTAGGACTAGATGACCCAAAAGAATCGTGCTCACGCACTCTATCTAGTTAGAATCCGGCAGAACTATAATTCTGAAGATATCCAAAAATATAACCCGCTGAGAAAAGTGTGCCCTCATTTTTTTTATATGTGGATGCTGAGAGACTCTAATGATTACTCAGAAGATATATATACTCAGCGATCTTAGGCCAGACCCCATTAAGTGGAAGATGAAGTAATAAGAGTAGATGACGTGCTATATTGTTTGTAGAGACATGTAGCATTCGAAAGGTTATAGACGATAGAGTAAAAGTATTAGTAAAGTAGGACTAGGGGGCGTTTTAAATTGTGGGAAAGGCTGTGCGGTCTGTTTGTTGGGTTGAGTGTTTGGGCAGTGCCAAATTTGTATAACAGTGGCTGGTGGAATATTAATAATTGATTATAATGTTAGTGTTGCTACTAAATTGGGAGGGGATCGGTATGTTGGTGGGGTTGGTTATGTTTAATCTTCCCTTTATCTTTATTTAATGTCCCACGCTGTTGGTACGTTATTAGATTATAGTTAGTAAGATCTTCATAAATTGACTAAAAATTCCACTATGCACGTAATCGGACAGAGATAAAAATAATGCACCAGTTCACTATATCAAAGTTCCTGCAGAGTTCGGGGAATGGCTTTCTTTATGGCGTGCGGGGTTTCACATTTAGTTCTAACTCCGATGAAAAAGCTATAGTATAAGTAAAGTTAATATCTCAAATAGTTGAAAGGGACAAATTTGGGTCAGAGGGGCCTTTCGAAAAAAGGAATTCAGGATATGGGGAACGTGTTGAACTTGGTTTGTGGTCTAAGAATAATGGGTCGATGGGGATAATTGACTTTGATTTATTACATGCATTTGAAGTGATTTTAACTAAAACGCATGATAAAGTGATAAATTATAAGGGCGGGGGGGGGGCCCTGGGGGGGGGGGGTGTTGTATGAGGTGTATAAGGTGGCACGTGAAACGCTTGTAGATTGTACATAAGAAGGAATAGAAAGGGAGACAACGATAGTCCACCTCCTATGTTGGTGAAGGTCCTGGAAAGAGGCACACGCCGTTCCCAGCAGGTCCTGGGTGGTGGTTGAGAGTAGGGGGTAATAGTAATGAAGGGTGGGGATAAGGGGAAGACTATTAAAAATAAATACGAAATATAGAAATGCTGGAAAAAGATTAGATAATTTGTCGGATTTAGGAAAAGGTCGCAAATATCGGAGGGGTATTATGAGATAAAAAAATATAAAATAACGACCATAATTTCAGGATCAGAAATAAGAAACTAGGAAGAAAAGATGTAAAAGAATGAATGAAGAGAATAGAAGAATAGAGAGGAAAGAAGAAGAGAAGGATGAAATAAGAAGATAGATAAGAAGTAGATAATGTTACTTACGTGTGAAGCAATTTATCAAACCACGGGTATTTGGCCTGGCAGTTACTGGGTTACTTGGGTTGGGTATGGGTGGTCAATATTGGTAGGAGAAAAATAAATCCCTAGCTGTACTGCTCTAAAAATTGTATCTTTTCCTGTTACTAGGGACGCAAGGCCTTAATTAATAATTAAAGAGGAACATTCAATCATCGGAAATGAAAGGCCAGGTTATGGTGAAGGAAAACGGGTATGGGAAAACAGATAAAAATTAATAAGTAGATGTATTTGTTTATAACTAAAAAAGAACCGAGTAGAGGATAACTCGATGTAGTGCAATCGAAAAAATTATAAATGTAAAAAATTTTACACCATATAAATTTTAATAAAAAATGAAAAGGTTTAAGTAAAATTGTAATAATAAAAATGAAAGTACCTTTAGGGATACTGTGTGTGCTTGGCCTCCGAGTTAGTAGTTCTCTATTCTCTGATGTCAGATGAAAGACCCTGAGTAGTGACTTCTAAACACCCACATGTGTATGTTCGTACATAGGCAGATACATAAAAGGGTTAGGTCACTCTCGAGGGCCTGGCAACCACATCAGTGTAAAAACTAATATGCTACAGATACCCCCAATTAACAACAGCGTGTGAATGCTTGAGCGCAGGTTTCCTGTTAAGGCAGGGTTCATTCTAACCTGTGATTGGGGCCCGTCCCAAATGATTCTTAATGGGTCCGTGCGTTTTACCTAAAATTGATAAATTTTTTTAATTACGCTTTTATGTATACATTTGTTTTGTAAAAACAGGAGTCCATAACAGTCTCCATTAACACTTCTTGTTACAATTCAAAAAGGGGTCCATTACTCTCCCATTTTGAAAAAAAATCAAAGGGGACCATAATAGCCCTTCATCGGACAAATCAAAAGGGGTCCTATTAGCCTTCAATCGGACAATCAATGGAGCCTCATAGATTTCATAGGACCCATAAAAGGGTCTCTAGCCTTTATCAGACAAATGGTCTCGGACATACTACCATAGGACGTCACGCTGTGATCAGTGAGGGGGACGGTAAGGGGGGGTTCTATGGTTCAAAGAGGTTGGTTTTTAGGGGTTCAAAATGTTGTTACGTTGTGTGACGATAGGGGGGAGGGGAGGAAAAAGGAATGTTGGAAAAAAAGTGTGACGTCACACTTAGCATCTTTTCATAATGAATTGTTCCTACTTTTATTCCATAATATATTAACTTTTTATTCCGCAATAATTAACTCTTGCATCCGCAATAATTAACTTTCATTCATGTGTAGTAAAAATCTGCGAGATAATCGCGCATTTCAGTAAGATTTTAGTCCTATGATAATAAAATAACCCCAGCCCGATTGTGTCTGTCTAACTATGAGCATCTCACACTCGCCAGCTTAAACCAGCATCGCGCTGAATTTATGTTGCCATGGTAATGCTTAGAAACGATCCCGCCGTAAAAACCCGTAACTAAAAACCTACTCGCTTATCCTCTTGTGACGTAAATTAAAGCAATTTTAACATATTTCTGCCTACGAATCTGATAGAGAGCTCAATGCGGCACAGCGTGAGACAATGACTTATAATTAACGATCTTCCAGAAAAATTGTCGCCGGCCAAGGAAGTTTACTGTCGTCTGAATTAACGTAATAACTTTAACTTTTAACGCCTTTAATTGTAGTGATTGGGACATTTTTTTGGTAGTGTAAACACGAGACAACAGTAATATAATTAACGCCTGGCCATATTCTAACACACCCCGCCGCGCAAAAACCCCCAACAACCAACCACCCCCTCCGCTTCACACGCGGTGGACACGGCGGTGGGGATTGGCCCGATGAGATATATACACACAGACAGTTTAAAATTCTCGTGCGTCCGAGTAATGTTTTTTCTGACGTCACTCAAAACAAGCATTAGTTAAGTGTTTGTTATAATAAAAAATGCTCACTCTAGAGAGTCTCATCGAGAAGGGGGGAAGATGGCCGGACATATGTCCCTATAAATTTTTATTTGAATGATTGACAAGTGACCAAAAATTGCTATAAATCTAAACCATACTGAAACTGACCCCATAACACCCATAAAAATCATATGGTACCTACGTAAAGCTTACCCCATAGTCCCCGCTGTGAGCAAAAATTGTGTTTTACCTAAAAATTATGGTAGTCCAATGTACCCATATCCAGCCAAATATTCTTGACCTAAAAATACTAAATGTCTAGTAACTACTTAAGACGGATACATGACATGTGGTTATCCAGCATGCATTTTTTTTTCACTACTTAAGTGGGGGGGACTCGCCTCATACTGTTGATAGACTTGCCTTTTATTAGAGTAAATTTTCAAATCCCGCTTGGGTAAAAAGTTATAATGAATAGGGCGTAACTTGTAGGGCTTAGCGGTAGGACACACATAATTGTTAACCAAAACTAAACATCATTTTGTATTGGCATATAACTTAACGCAGAATGACCAATCGACTACCAGTCCATATCACAGAGTTGTTTGGAATTTTAATTTTTGTTTTTTTTATCAAAAAAAAAAAAAAAGTACATTTTGAAAAATTCCTGGAAGTCGCAAGTTTTTTCCATTGGCCAGTAACTAATAGATATTAGCAACAAAAGTATATTTGTCAATGCTCATCGCCAGTTGACTCAAAGAACAAAAAATTTTCTATCAAATACGCTGGTGAGTATCAGCTGTGTTTTAATTTATAAAATAAAGAATTAATTCGCAGTCTGGGCAGGGTCAGAAAAACTGAGGCCATTTACTTTGCAAGTCAGCGTTATTTGTTTTTTATATTTCTTGAAATTGTGGTAAGAATGCTTTATGTATTAATATGTTTTACAACTTACAACTGCCAAAGTTAGATACTGCTAGAGGGGATTGGGAAAAGTGAGAATCGTCAGGAAAAGTGAAGGACATGCCGGAGTGGATGGGAGCAGACATTTGTTGAGTCCCTCACATTGAACTGTATCTAACTGTTGTATATTGTCATGATTTAGTTTTAATATTATTGTATTAGAATTGTTAGTAAGCATAGCCTCCGTGTTCCATGAACACTGTTTCAACATGCCTGGAGCGTTTTATAATTTACAAAAAAAAAGAGAGCAAAATCATACAAAAGGAAATGTGGTTACTCCACGTTATTGTATCGAGGAAAACTATGTAAAAGTACAGTGGCGTATCTCTGCCATAGAGACCTGATGTGTGGGTCACAGCAAGGTGTGAGTCATATAGAATTAGGGGCTCGATTGCACCTGTATGCGCGCGAGGGCTGACCCCCATACCACCATATGTAAAATAATAAATAATAAAGTGTGATCAGATATAAAAAGGCCCAGGCCAGGGTGTGTTTTTATTGCACCAGGTGTTTTTTCCTATTGCAGAGGTTTTATTTCCTGTTACCAGCCGGTGGAGTGACAGGAAACCTGATGAGTGAGTGTACGCCAACAAGTCTCCGGTAAATCGTTTTACGCTGTCAGCAGATAGGCTGGAGGAGCTTGTGCGTGTTGAGATATCTATATTTTCTGCAACGACATACTGAATTATCCTTCTATAAAAGAATCCCAGGTGATGTGGTTAGCATCTGGGTATATCTGACACTTCAGTTACAATAAACTTTAGTATTTTCAATCATACCCAGGATGTTATGGGGCGCGGGTGATGATGACCGTGAGATGATCTGTGATGATTGATCCGTGGTGTGATTGATGATAATGTGTTTGGTCGTGATGAACTACACAGCCCCTCCTAACAAGTGACAAACACTATTAGATAATAAAGCTGTAATCTGTGAATACACCAACAGGAGAGATAGAGTGACTTTATACTTATTGGACAAAGTGTCCCACACATTTTTTAGTTAATCCTTTTTATGTAAACTATCTTTTCTTCATTTTCAAAGACCTGTCCAAAAGAGATGGCGGGACAGGCAGATTAAATTGTAAAGAGAAAATATTCAATTTTAAAGAAAAAAACCTTAACCACTGTTTTCTTCATTTCCTTATAGTGAGTTAAAGTGTTTTATGTTTATGTACCATAATTTTCATTTCTCCCCTAGACATTAGGTACATCATACACCAGACACTAGAGCCAAAATAGTGACCGTGTAAGATCTAAAGAGGTAGCGTTAGGTTCCCTGCAAATACATCATTATCATCTATTAGAGTCAGGGGCCTACATGTGCTTGACCTCACACGGTTAACACAGACACAGATTTCTTTCCTTTTAGGTATAACATCATAACCTCCCCAGGAAATTAAACTTGCTACATATATTGGTAGGCTTGTCCGGGAATTGAATTTCTCTTAGTACTACATACATTGGGGTCTGGGTTTTAGCATTGACATCAATTCTATTTTCCCAGGGAATCCCCATAATTACTATTGCCCAAGATTTCGGAATTTAATGAAATGTCAGAACCTGGAATTAATTAAGTAAATTTGCATTTATTTTAGAAATTTAGTTAGAACATTTTGTATTTATCAGATGGCAGATTTGGCCAAGTTTCGCTCTGCGGCTGTGCAGACTGCCAGAGAAATGAATATGGAGGGTCAAGTCTTGATTGACTATGTCACCTCAGAATGTGATAAATTTATTGCTAGGGAAGAACACAGGTTAGCTGAGGAAAGGAAAATACAGTTAGAAGAGGCTAGGGAGATTAAGAAATTAGAGGCTGATAGAGAGGCTGAAATCAAGAGGCTCCAATTTGAGGAGAGAAAATTGGAGGCAGAAAAAGAAGAAAAACGACTGCAAAGGGAAGCAGAAGAAAAGAGATTGACTGCCGAAAGGGAAGCAGAAGAAAAACAACTGCAAAGGGAAGCAGAAGAAAAGAGATTGACTGCTGAGAGGGAAGCAGAAGCACAAGAGAAAAGATTACAGAAAGAGCATGAGTTGCGACTAAGGGAGTTAGAGTTGCAAGGCCTTGCTCCGGACAATGGTCACAGCCCCTCTACCTCTGATGCTACTGCTAGTCAGGGGGCCTCCAACTCAGCCATAGGGTTCCATCTAGACTATTTTGTAGAAAAGGATGATGACATTGAGTCATATTTGAGCAGATATGAAGTATTGGCCACTACTTATGGGTTAGAAAGAGAAAGATGGGGTGTAAAGTTGTCTCAAGGTCTTCGGGGAACAGCTTATGAAGTTTTTTTCCAAAATGAGCAGGGATGACCAAGACAACTATGACATGTTGAAGCAGGCTCTTCTGTTTAGATACGAAAAGAACGGAGAGTTTTATAGAAAAAAATTTAGGAATGCCAGGCTACTGTCGGGTGAGACCTATCACCAGTTCTCCGCCCGGTTAGAAACGTATATGGAGAAATGGACTACTTTGGGGAAAACCCAAGATCTCAAAGAGATGATACTATTAGAACAGTTGAGAGAGTCCATGGCTCCAGACATGAGAAAAGTTTCTCATGGAACAGGGGCGCGGAGAGGCTGGGTGAGATAATTAATGTGTCGCTGAGAGGTATCAGGCAGCCCAGGCAGAGGTAGCTGGCACCAAAAAGAAACCAGTAGATCATTATAAAGGCCCCACAAAACTATAATAAATCTGACAAATAGAGGTAAGCAAAACTTTTGAATAGGCCTCGAAATGATTATAAAAATAAAAAACCTCACATTTCAATGACAGAAAGAATGATGAAAGAAAACCTTTTCATCAAGGTATAGATTATATTGTAGATATTGTAAGAGGGATGGACATGACACTAAAATTTTGTAAAAGTAAACCTGCTGGATTTGCTGCTAATGAAAATGGGGAACAACAGGAAGTAAAGGACAAACCTGCTGGACAGCAGGAACCTTATCACCCCCCAGTTTGCGAGGATGTTGTCTGCACTGATGTCACCATTAGGTGCCTCTATGATACCGGTTTAGATTTTAATTCTGTCGTGAGCCCCCACTTGGTGAACCCACATCCGTATACCACAGCAACAATGGAGATACAAGGGGCGACCAAGGACATAGGATAACCACACTCATGACACTTCCCATTGCAAGAATAAATGTGAAAACTCGCTATGTGGAAGGTGTAATCAGAGCAGCACAGCAGCAGTGATCGACGCACCCATCTACCCTCTGATATTGGGGTGTCGTTATGTCTACTTGGGGAATCCCAAGAGACCTGTGGTCTTGGCAGCCGTCCAGACCCGATCACAATCCAATGAAAGGAAGAAGATGAACCTATAAATACTCATCCAGAGGAGATGAGGAAGGCACAGGCTGAAGATAGGTCACTGAAGCCGTGTTATAAGAAACTCCCCAAAGAGCCATACTCCTCCTAAAAAGGAGAATTTTATATGAAGAATAAATTGTTTATATAGGAAGGCCGGCACTGGTTCAGCCTGGTCACGGACAGCTGGTCCTTCCCAGTTCATATAGGGAAAAGGTGATGGGAGTTAGTCATAGTCATACTATCCCCTTCAGTGGTCACATTGGGGATTAGCGCAACAGGACAGCGTATAGCTTGTCATTATTTCTGGCCCAGGGATAACGGAAGATATAAAGAGATATGTAAAATCCTGTCCAGAATGCCAGAGAGTAGCTCCAAAGCATTGGACTGCTCCAGCAACTCTAGGGGAAATGCCCATAGTGGAAACCCCTTTTGAGAGAGTTGCAGTGGATATCGTGGGACCTCTCACTCGGACCAAGAGGAGGAACAGTTACATCCTTACTTTGGTAGACACTTGTTCTATGTGGGGAGAGGCGGTAGCCCTGTCGTCAATCGATTCGAAACATGTGGCAGAGGCATTACTTACTATATTCACAAGGTTAGGATTCCCGCATCAAATCTTGACTGATAACTGCTCACAGTTCAAGGGGAAACTAACAGAAGAGGTTTTTAGGTTGTTTCAAGCCAATCACTTTCATTGTAGTCCGTATCACCCCCAAGGGAACGGCCAGGTAGAGAGGTTCAATGGGACTCTCATTTCTATCCTGAGAAAGCTGGCACATGAGAAACCTGATACGGGGACCAATACTTGCCCGCCGCGTTGTTTGCGTACCGGGAAGTTCCACATAATTCAACCGGGATGGCACCCGCAACCCTGTTATTTGGGAGACCAATAAAAGGTCCATTAGAAGCCTTTGTTAAGGACTTGGACAGATGAGAAGGCAGAGGAGACTGTTACCTCATCCTATCAATATGTGAACGAACTGACCACTCGTTTAAAAACTAGTTGGAAACTGGCAAATGATAATTTGAGACAAGCCAGGAAAAAGCTTATTATAATAAGAAAGCGAAGGATAGGGAGCTTGCTGTAGGGGAGAAGGTACTTCTTCTATTGCCCGGCAGCAACAATAAACTTCAGATCGGATGGCAAGGTCCATATACAGTTTTGGAAAAGGTATCCAGAACAAATTATAAGATAGACAAAAAGGGAAAGGAAAAAGTCTATCATGTGAACCTTTTGAAGAAATATCTGGACCGACAAATCCAGGAAGGAACACACCTAATGGCCTTGTCTATCACAACCGAAATGAAAAATGACCCTCTCACCTCATTTGAATATCCACTGAAAACCAGTGAAACGTTTGCACAGGTGAAGATCAGTAATCACCTGACAAAAGGACAGAAGGAGAAGGTTCAACAGGTCCTTGAGAAACATACAGATGTGTTAACGGATAAACCGGGGCACACAAATTTGTTGGAATATGATATGAAACTACTAGACCCAGCACCCATCTGTATGAGGCCCTATTCTATTCCTTTCGCTAAGGAAAAAGCTTTGAAAGAGGAGATAGATTATTTGTTACAAGAAGGGATTATTTCTCACAGTGAGTCTCCTTATAGTTCCTGTGTGGTTTTGTTGCGGAAACCATCGGGAGAACATAGACTGTGCATAGATTACAGGAAACTGAATGCTGTCACAGAAGGTCAGGTGGATCCATTACCTGATACTACTCAACTATTTGCCGGGCTGAACAAGGCAAAATATTTTTCTAAGGTGGATCTTCGCAAAGGCTATTACCAAATTCCAGTAAAGCCTGAGGTTCGACCTTATTTAGCCTTTAGCACCTCGGAAGGTCATTATGAGTTCAACATGTTACCGTTTGGGTTGAAAAATGCCCTGAGTGTGTTTTCTAAGATGTTGTTGGATCCCCTGAAAAATCCATGTATTTCGAATTTTATGGATGATATCCTCATTGCTACGGAAACATTTGAGGAACACGTTACCTCCTTGAATATGCTGTTTGATAGACTCAGAGAGGCTAACTTGACCGCTAGACCAACAAAATGTTGTATTGGTTGTAAAGAGTTGGAATTCGTGGGACATACCGTACATCAGGGTAGCATGACCCCTGATCCCAAGAATCTGGAAAAATTGAAAAGAGCACCTAGGCCACAAACAAAGAAAGATGTGCGATCTTTCGTGTCGTTGTGTGGGTTCTACCAAAAGTACATTAAACATTTTAACTCTATATGTGCTCCTCTGACGGATTTAACTCGCAAGGGTCAACCTGATACAATAAATTGGTCCGCACAGTGTGAATTGGCTTACCAGGAGTTAAAAGAAAAACTCACAAGCAGGCCAGTATTGCAATTGCCTGACTTGAATCAAGAATTTATCGTGAGAAGTGACGCAAGCAATGTGGGCCTGGGCGCTACATTGTTGCAAAGGTACTCCTCACAAGATGGGAAATTGAACCCAGTCGCTTATGTAAGCCGCAAGTTGAACAAGGCGGAAAAAAATTATTCAACAAGTGAAAAGGAATGTCTAGCTTTGATATGGGCTATAAAAAATTCCAGATTTATCTATATGGCAGGACATTTGTGGTCCAAACGGATCATTCACCTCTCGTATTCCTGTCACAAGCCAAGCATGAAAATTCCAGATTATTGAGATGGTCATTATTATTACAGCCATACTCATTTCTGATTGAATATATTCCCGGCCCTCAGAACGTCGGTGCAGACTTTTTGAGTAGACATCCTTATGATGAAGATCAGAAAAGCGCGTAAGGACTGTACCTTCATTTGAGCTAAGTTATCTCGCAGATTATAACCTGCAAATGAATGCATGTTTCAGGACGGGAGGTGTGTAGTAAAATCTGTGAGATAATCGCTCATTTCAGTAAGATTTTAGTCCTATGATAATAAATAACCCAGCCCGATTGTGTCTGACTATGAGCATCTCACACGCCAGCATCGCGCTGAATTTTGTGCCATGGTAATGCTTAGAAACGATCCCGCCGTAAAAACCTACTCGCTTTCCTTGTGACGTACAATTAACATTTTTAACATTTTGCCCGATCTGATAGAGACTGCGGCAAGACTTATAATTAACGATCTTCCAGAAATGTGCCGCCAAGTTACTGTCTGAATTAACGTAATACTTTAACTTTAACGCCTTTAATTGTAGTGATTTGGACATTTTTTTGGTAGTGTAACACGAGACAACAGTAATAATTAACGCCAATTCTAACACCCGCCGCGCAAAACCCCGCTTCGCTTGACACGCGGTGGGATTGGCCCGATGATAAATACACACAGACAATTTAAATTCTCGCCGAGTAATGTTTTTCTGACGTCACTCAAACAAGTTAGTTATTTGAATAAAAATGTTAGAGAGAGATGAGAGGGGGAAGATGGCCGACTTGTGTAAAATTTTTATTTGACGATTGACAGTGACAAAATTGAAAATCTAAACCATACTGAAACTGACCATAAAAATCATATGGTAGTATAGCTTAGAGTCCCCTGAGCAAAAATGTGTTTTAAAAAATATGGTAGTCCAAGTATTAGCCAAGTTATTGAGAAAATACTAAATGTCTAGTAACACTAAGACGGACAGACTGTGGTTCCTGCTTGTTTTTTTCATAACGTTAGTGGAGACGCCAGCTTAGAAAGAGGCATTGGAGTAAATTCAAATCCGATTGGGTAAAAAGAGTATAGGAGTAAAAGTGGAGCGGTAGGTAAATGTTAACCAAAACTAAACATCATTTTGTATTGGCATAACTAACGCAGACTGACCAATCGACTACCAGACACAGAGTTGTTTGGAATTTTTTTTGTTTTTCAAAAAAAAAACTACATTTGAATTCTGGTAGTCGCAAGTTTTCCATTGGCCAGTACTAATAGATATTAGCAACAAGCTTTCAATGCTCATCGCCAGTTGACAAAAACTTTTCTATCAAATACGCTGAGATCAGCTGTGTTAATTTATAAAATAAAGAATTAATTCGCAGTCTGGGCAGAGAAAAACTGAGGCCATTCTTTGCAAGTCAGCGTTATTTGTTTTATATTTCTTGAAATTGTGGTAAGAATGCTTTATGTATTAATATGTTTATTACAACTGCCAAAGTTAGATACTGCTATTGGGAAAATTGAAGGACATGCCGGGAGCAGACATTATTGAGTCCTCACATTGAACTGTATCTAACTGTTGTATATTGTCATGATTTTGTTTTAATATTATTGTATTAGAATTGTTAGTAAGCCTCCGTGTTCCATGAACACTGTTCAACATGCCTGAAGCGTTTACAATTTAAAAAAAAAAAGAGAGCAAATCATACAAAAGGAAATGTGGTTACTCCACGTTACTGTATTGAGGAAAACTATGTAAAAGTACAGTGGCGTATCTGCCATAGAGACCTGAGGTGTGGTCACAGCAAGGTGTGAGTCATATAGAATTAGGGGCGAGTGCACATGTATGCACGCGAGGCTGACCCCATACCACCATATGTAAATAATAATAATAAAGTGTGATCAGATATAAAAAGGCCAGGGTGTCTTATTATTGCAGAGGTTTTATTTCCTGTTACCAGCCGGTGACAGGAAACCTGATGAGTGAGTGTAACGACAACAAGTCTCCGGTAAATCGTTTACGCTATCAGCAGATAGCTGGAGGAGCTTGTGCGTGTTGAGATATCTATATTTTCTGCAACAACATACTGAATTATCCTTCTACAAAAGAATCCCAGGTGATGTGTTAGCATCTGGGTATATCTGACACTTCAGTTACAATAAACTTTGGTATTTTCAATCATACCCAGGATGTTATGGGGCGTGATGATATACAGCCCCTCCTAACAAGTGACAAACACTATTAGATAATAAATTTGTAATCTGTGAATACACCAACAGGAGAGATAGAGTGACTTTATACTTATTGGACAAAGTGTCCACACATTTTAGTTAATCCTTTTTATGTAAACTATCTTTTCCTCATTTTCAAAGACCTGTCCAAAAGAGATGGCGGGACAGGCAGATTAAATTGTAAAAAGAAAATATTCAATTTTAAAGAAAAACCTTAACCACTGTTTTCTTCATTTCCTTATAGTGAGTTAAAGTGTTTTGTGTTTATGTACCATAATTTTCATTTCTCCCCTAGACATTAGGTACATCATACACCAGACACTAGAGCCAAAATAGTGACCGTGTGAGATCTAAAGAGGTAGCGTTAGGTTCCCTGCAAATACATCATTATCATCTATTAGAGTCAGGGGCCTACATGTGCTTGACCTCACACGGTTAACACAGACACAGATTTCTTTCCTTTTAGGTATAACATCATAACCTCCCCAGCAAATTAAACTTGCTACAATTCGCAATAATTAACTTTTATCCGCAATAATTAACTTTCATCCGCAATAATTAACTTTCATCCGCAATAATTAGCTTTTATCCGCAATAGTTAACAAATTCCTCGTAGACGAATTATATTAATATTATGATCTGGTTTAAATTATTTTTTATGAAATATTTCTTTGTTAAATAAAATAATACACACCATAGAAACAAAAAGCAGACTACATAACCTGTACTGTTGAAAATTAGATTTAAAAAAAAAACAGTAACAAATTATCACCATTGCGACAACAGTCTGATGAGATAAAGTCAAACATTTAACTAGATGAATCAATTGTGTATGTGTGTGTGTGGGGGGTGGGGAATAAAATGCAAATGCTTTTATCTGAGTATTGCAAATGTTGTGCCCTGTCTTGTGCTGAAACGCAGCACATGAAAGTGAAGATCTTTGTATAAGCCGGATTAATGAAATACTATTTTACTTAAAAGATTATTTTGTCTGGACTAGTTAACTCACAGTTAACAATTTTGCCAACCATCTGGCTCTTATGTACATAACCGTAATCAGATGCAAGACAAAATGCAAATACTTGATGAGAGGTCACAGCTAGTGGGTCTGAAAAAACAGGGAGAAAACAAAATTTTTGAGAGTAAGTTCAGGAAACGATAACAAAACTGCACTTGAAGAAACATCGCGATAAGATGTAGAATCATACGACATACATATGACCTTGGCTGCAATATAGACAGTTGGAGGAACAGACAATGATATTAAAATAAGAATACAGAAGGTTAGAGGAGCATGGGATTAGGAAATATATGGAGATCAAAAGAAGTCAAGCCCAGTACAAAAATCAGAATCTTCAATTCAAATGTCAAGTCAGTCCTATTGTATGGCTCTAAACATGGAGAGCAACAAAAACTACAAGTACAATTAAAAAACCTCAGACTTTCATAAATGGGTAATAAAAAAGGTAGTCACATAGCAGATTCTGCCGTAGGGGAGTCAAGTGTTAGAGACTTCACAATACTAGGTTGAGCATGGAGCGGTGGGGTAGCCAGTTCCCCTCCTGGCTACCTTTACCTTTCCTAACCCAAGAGCAGAGCCAGGTATTCATTTACAGCTAGGTTGACTGTAGCGAGACGCCACCGTGTTGCCAATCCGCTACATTTGCCGCGAGAAGTCTGCGCTCTAACCACGGACGCTCTCATAAATGGGCGTTTGTTTAAAATAGAAGGATTGTAGTGGTAAGACACGATCACTAACTGATGATACGAACCAGACAAGTGCTAGAAGAACAAGACATGAGAAGAAGAAGCAGAAGATGGATAGGACACACACTGAGTGAACTTGACCTTAGCCATACAAGACAGTCCTTGTTCTGGAATCCCCAGGGTAAGAGAGGCACAGGAAGACCAAGACATACACGGAGAAGAGAACTGGTGACAGACATGAAGAGGATGACCTTGAGCTGTTGGCACAGGACAGGAATACTTGGTATAAAGCATATGCTCCTTAGGGAGATGAACGGTGATGATGATGATGATGATGATGATGATGATGATGATGATGATGATGACTAGTTAACTAACTTACATTCTACTACCGAACGTTGTTTCTTTGAAGTATTAAAAAAGGGGGGAGAAAAAAGGGGAGGGGGTAATAGATTTGTGACGCCACGTAAGGGGAGGGGGGGTCTGGTTTTTTTGTGACGAAATGTTTGGGATTAAATGGCAAAAATTGCGGGACGACATATGTGGATGACCCCAAACAAAGGGATTCATGGCACCGAAAAGGTTAAGAAATCCTGTTGTAAGGGGACACAGTTGTAGTCGTGGCTCCTTGCTCCGTAGGAATCGCAGAGAAAAAAGACGATGACACGAAATCCTATAGGACACAAAAAAACCACACCACACAAAGTACCTATCACTGCAGAAAGTATGAGTGGGCAACAAAAGCAGACAAGAAAGAAAAAAGTTTACACGTACAACCCAGACATGACTAATGATAGAATAATAGCTGCTGACACCTACAAGCAGATGCGGGAAATACTTAATCAGTAAGTCACCAATAACCTAAGCAAAACTACGCCGGAAGGTAGAGTCGTAAAAGGATTCAATGACTCAATACACCAAACTCCCACAAGAGTTTGTCAACCTTATCACTGTCACGTAGGGTTTATATTCATTTAATTTCCTACATCTTCTTCCTATTCTTTCACATAAATTCTCTCTTTTATTATCTCTGTATTTTTTTTTCCTGTATATTTTTTTTCATCCATTCGTTTTGCGAATATTATTCTCATATAATTCGCAAACTTTACCTGTTTTCCTTTCTCTTAAACTGAGAATCGCGCTAGGACGATATTACGTAGATGTCAGGGCTGCAGGGCGTTAGAAGGCGTGATAAGTCGGTTCGCTGAACACAGGACGTAGCAAATCGTCTACATTCTCACCGAGCGCGCGAGCTTCTTCTCGGCATTAGTCCCGGTGAGGTGTGATACTTTACATCTGCACCGGGCAGTATCCAGACATTTGGCTGGAAAATCCCAAACTGACACGGCGCTCACTTGGGCAATGGAGTCAGGCTGTCTGGGATTTGAAACTGACACGCGTACATCGTGGTCAGTAGGTGACAGTTACGACACGCGTTAAGCGGACGTAAATGTTGGGAGTAGGGGAGATAATTTCGCTTGGCGAAATAAGTTCGGCCCTTTGTCTGATTTTAAGATATTGGCCAAGTTTGAAACTTTAATTTCATTCTCGCTCATAGACTCCACAGTAGATAGGTCGCTCGAAAAAACAGAATAGCTGTTAGCGAAGATCTCAGTTTGTTTCGGCAATTTGTCGAACTTCTAGACTTCCAGAAATATTTTCAGCAATTTTATTCTTAAGTTGTGCGACTACCTGTAATTCTGTGGTTGAGGTAATTAATATGATAGATATATAGATTTTGTGAGTGTTAAAGTGTTAAATCGCTTAATTCATTTTAAATCTATTTCTTTAGCGCAGAAGAGAAATAAAGTGGTAGGCTATTATATTTTCTAGGGAAGCATTCAGTGGAAAGCAGACTAATTAAAATTTCTAGCTTATAACGGCAATTGTAGCTATTTATAAATTTAATTTAACTGCTAATACTCAGTCGAGTGTATTTTTCTAAACTAACGTATAAACTCTAGAATCCAGCCTCATGAATGATGACGGGATACGCACGTGTTCCTAATTTATGAGGAATGCTGATTTTTAAATATAACTTACGTCACGGGAAGTTTAAATGATAAGCAAAGCTCTCTGCTTGCAAGTTTAAATGTAAGTTTTAACCAGTACAGATTCTGTTTATTATATTATATGTGTTATTTTTCCTCCACACAGTGAAAGTTTTGGGGTGACCCTAACTTTACCAGCACCTAGTAGTAGTTTCCATACTTGTGAAGAAATAGACAGTCCTTATTTTGAACCACGTGGGTTTTCTCAAGTAACACTGATCTGACGGTGCAAGTTAGACAGAAATACTAATATCCCTATAACGGGTTTTCAAAGACTGTAATGATAAATACTGGACCTTGGAGCCAGCACTTAATTTCTTCTAGAAACTCTATATAATTTGCTGCCTGGTGGCGTGAATATTAACAATCATTTCCCGACTAGATTATATCTTGTGGACAAATCTGTGGTGTGACTAAAGTGAATCCTATACTGAGGGAAGGCACCGACCTGACATTCATCATTTTTTTAGAAACCTACGCTATTGACACTGTGCTCTGTTAACTCCCGCGCCTGGAATAATTGTTAGGTGACTTAATCAGACATTTGAACAAATTTGCATACCCAAGTAGTCGTTCCCGGAGACTCCAAGTTAAACAGGTCTTTTGGAACTGGGGACTTCTTGGCAGTAGACTGCATTTTTTGAGTCTGTGTGAAAATCTAAAATCAATGTGTTCCAAGAGGCAGCAAGCAAAGTCGTGAGTACTAGTGTGAGAAGCCATGGCGGAATGAATGAGTGTACGCTGGTTTGAGTGATATTTTTCACTATTATATCTTTGACACCCTGTTGCTGTCCTATTTGTTTTTTTTTCAATCTGCATAATTTGTTGCTAAGGCTAGAGTTCTTGTGTTTTTGTCTTAGGTTAAATCAGATTTTTTTTCAAACTCTGTGCATATAATTACGAGATAAAACAAAGAAAAACTCTTAGACTCAAACCCTATGTATCTGTGACTCTGGCGCCATCATCTGTTCTCTTAACGGGGCCGGGCTAAACCTAGAGTTAACACTATAACGGGGCTATCATCCTTGCAACATTTCCTTGATTTTTTATGACTATGTGTATATGTATTTTCCTTGATGTACTTTCTTTGATGTTGTGAGCCGATTTTTTCCTGATATTAAAATCGCTCTTGAACTAAACAATCGTGTTTGGTCAGCTCGTTCTAGATAATATATATATCATTGTTATAGTTTTCCCACGTCTGTGTGTTTACCTGTCGTCACGTGTATGTGCGTGCCTGTGAGTGATAGAAATATACGTAATATGTATATTGGTGTAGTCTGTCTGACGCTGTAACAACTGTTGTAGAAGATAGGTGAGAGAGAGAAGAATTCTTTTCGCTTTCAGAGACAGCCACTATATCAAATCTATCATCTCACGTGTGTGGAAATTCTATTACCTTTCACTAACTCTCACTGAGTCTATCACCTATTCAAACCTATTCAGAAGGGACCAAACCTAGTCTTAATTCTCCTATCGGAAATCTACGACAAATGGGTTCTCGTCCGACGGATTTTTGAACTTAGAATAGGAAGACGAGTACGACAAATGGGTTCTCGTCCGACGGATTTTTGAACTTAGAATAGGAAGACGAGTACGACAAACGTGGACTCGTCTATCTGGATTTTGTATTTTAGATTCTTTATTCTGTAATAGAGTAAGAGTGTGATGTCTTGTGAGTTTTGTATCTTTTTTAAAATAATTACCCCCTAGACTAGCGATCTGTTTACGGGCGTGCTGACCACACAAACTAATAAGTTTTTTTTTTCCACAGCATCTTTGAATAATATACATTTTGGTTACAGGTTGATTTTGTCGGGATATATGTTAACTGCTGATTGTAATACTAAATGCTGGTAAAGTGGTGAGTGTATAACATTCACTGGGTACTGAGGCAGAACGGCGTTTGAACTAAGTTAAGGAGTGTGTTTCGGACTTTTTTGTCCAGATTAATTCCCTCCCTTACCCGATCTGACTTCAGGGGCGAACTTATAGTGGATTTTTAAAAATTAAGGGATTATTTTTCTCTTTAATTTTTGCAATATTCTTTTGCTTTTCCACTGTAGCAACTTATTTTTCAGTTGTAATCTTAACTACCATTTATTTGGCGTAGTCGTGTTTTGCATTGAGTGCTTTATTGCCGATAATAGCAGCGATAGTTAGATTTTATTTTGGAGGAGGTATCCCAGGGTTAAATATATCATCTTTTGATTTTTTGGTAATTTTTTTTTCTCGTAAGTGGTAGGAACCAGGTTATTCTTTTTCCTATTTTCTATCTCCACGTGTCTCAGTCACTGACATAATATGGCCGAGAGGGCAAAGCTTAGACAACTCCTCAGGGACGAAGCGAGAGAGGAGGGGACTGGAAGGAGAGGAAGCGAAAGCTTTTGTCAGGGACGAACTTGAGAGATATGACGCGGAGAGAAAAGCAGCTGAAGCTAAAGAGGAAAAAGAAGAACTAAGGAGGAAAGAAGAAGCAGCCGAAGCACTGCAGCAGAAGAAGATGGACGAGGAAATGGAAATTCGCAGGATGCAGCATGAGGAAAGAGAGAAGGAGAAGGAGAGACAGCATGAGGAAAGAGAAAATGAGCAACGACGACAGCATGAGCTGGCGCTTAAGACTCTAGAGTTCCAAAGCCGTGGTGCTGCCTCTACCTCCAGCAATGGAGAGTCTTCTCCTCATTCTTCCTTAACTGACCCTGCTAACACTCAATCTCTTCAACTAAATGCTATGTCTTTCACTCTTGAATCTTTTCCTTGTCCAAATGAGAAGATTGACACATGGTTAGAAAAATTTGAGAAAATTGCAACTCTGTACGGGTTAGAGAGGTCGCGTTGGAATATGAAACTTTCCCAGGCCCTAAAAGGTTCTGCTTATGATGTTTATTCTAAGCTGGAAAGTAGCCAACAAGACGACTACGATGTGTTGAAGAAAGCGTTACTGGAGCGCTTTGAAATGAACGCTCGCAAGTTTTTGCAACTGTTTCGCAACAGCCGGAAAGAGAATTCTGAAACTTTTCACCAGTTCTCATCTCGTCTTAAGGGATATCTAACAAAGTGCCTTGAGCTTTCGCAGCTCCCCTCTACCTATGAAGGTCTTGAGGAACTTGTTCTAACTGAACAAATAAAGAACACTTTGTCTGCTGATACCCGGAGATTTCTCGCTGAGCAGGGGGCAGAAAAACTTGAAGACATTTTGGAAAAGTCTGAGCGTTATCACAATGCGCTGGCTGAACTACCGGCCACAAAGCGGAAACCGACAGAGGAGCATTTTCGAAAACATAACCTAGAGCAATCTTCTCAGGCTTCTAACCAAAACAACCACAGAGAAACTGGACCTCAAAACCCCCCTCCTGAAAAATCCAAGTTCTACAAGAACAAGTACCCCAACCACCCCAAACAGTCTGATCAACCCGACCGCCCTACATGGCAGCGTAGCCAGAAAGGACAAGGTGGCAAAGGGAGAACCCCTGAGCACGGGACATATGATCAGACCGAGCACACCGAGCCGAAACGCATCGGATGCTTATTGACAGTCTCGCAAGGCGGAATTATTGACAGTGATTCCCAACCTGTTGGGGATAGACCCTCAACGCGAGGTACTGTTACTTTGAACGGTTCTCAAACTTCTTGCTTATTTGACACGGGGCTTTCTTACGATTGCATTGTTGCCAGAAACCTGGTTAAACCCGGTCAAGAGACAGGAGAGAGACCGTCAAACTTTGTGGAGTTCGTAAGAGTGATGCACCTACAGCGCTTCCCATCGCATTGGTGGAGATACACTCTGACTTTGTCAGAGGTGTGATCAAAGCGGCTGTTATGGATGATCCCATCTACCCAGTCATACTTGGCGGGAGATACGTGTGTATTGGGAAACCGGAAGAGCCGATTGTGGCAGCAGTAACTACAAGAGGGCAAACCAAAAAGGAACGGGAGCCTGCGCCAAATTTGTTACCTATGGAACTTAAAGAAGCGCAATACAAGGACCCTACTTTGGCACCCTGCTTTAGGAAACTGCCCATGGCTAAGGAACCCAAACAGCACGGGGACATTTTTTCTGAGGATGGCGTACTTTATCGGAGAACGGGCAAGCCTGACCAAGGTTACAACCAGCTCCTAGTACCGAAACAGTACAGAAGCCAAATCCTAGAAATGGGGCACTCTCTTCCCTTTAGCGGACATATGGGACAGAACGCCACAAACCAACGTATAACCACTCATTATTGGTGGCCAGGAGTGAATACTGATATTATCAGATATGTCAAATCCTGTGCCCAGTGCCAACGTGTGCCACCCAAGCAACGGGCACCCCCAGTCCACATGGGTGAAATGCCAATAATGGGAACACCATTCGAACGGGTTGTGATCGACATTTTAGGGCCTTTCGAAAGGACTGAGAGAAGGAACAGGTTTATCCTGACCTTAGTCGATACATGCACTTTATGGGCGGAAGCTATCCCGCTAACATGCGCAGATGCCAAGCATGTCGCAGAAGCCCTCGTGCAGATTTTCACTCGGTTGGGATTCCCGCAGCAAGTGTTGACGGATAATGGATCTCCATACCGAAACCTGTTGATGGATGAGATCGTTAAGATCTTGAGGACCCAGCACATCCACACTAAGCCATATACTCCGGCCGGAAATGGGCTCGTGGAACGTGCTAATGGAAACCTCACCATGATGCTAAGTAAGCTGGCACAAGTGAAACCTGAAGATTGGGATCTCTGTATTCCTGCAGCATTATTTGGCTACAGAGAATCTCCTCATACTTCCACAGGATTTCCGCCAGCTACACTCTTATTCGGCAGACCCATTAAGGGCCCGCTTGAAGCCTTACTTCAGTCTCTGACAGACGAGAAGGCGGATGAGACAGTCGTCTCAGCAAGTAAATATGTGTCGGTTTTAAAGGAAAGGTTGAAACTAGGGTGGGACCTAGCAACGACTAACTTTAAGCGAGCTCGCACAAAGCACGCTAACCGATACAGGAAAGTCGCGGAAGAGAGAGAACTGGAAGCAGGAGAGAAAGTTTTGGTGTTACTCCCTACTGAGAACAACCAACTGAAGATCGGATGGCAAGGGCCGTTTACCGTCCTGAAAAAGATTTCTAAGGCTAACTACCAGATCTCTATTGAAGGAAAGGAGAAGGTTTTCCATTTAAATCTCTTAAAGAGATACTTGGAAAAACCAGTGCCAACCTCCGACCATCTCCTGACGATCGCCAAAACTGACGAAGATGATGATAGTGGCAGGGATATTCCACCGCTATCACAGGAAATCTTTCAAAAATGTCAGAAGCGGCGACGCTCTTTCAAGCGCGCATATGAGACATTCCAGGGGAAGGAAACTTTGAGGAGTGGACTTGAGTAGGAATTGGACAGAGATGGAGGGGGAAGAGGAGAGGGAAGAAGACAGACACCCCGAAGCTACGGTTATAGGAAATTAAACTCCATAACGTAGACATGGAGTGCTTCCATATCTTAAAGGGGGGAGGCTCTGTCACGTAGGGTTTATATTCATTTAATTTCCTACATCTTCTTCCTATTCTTTCACATAAATTCTCTCTTTTATTATCTCTGTATTTTTTTTTTCCTGTATATTTTTTTCATCCATTCGTTTTGCGAATATTATTCTCATATAATTCGCAAACTTTACCTGTTTTCCTTTCTCTTAAACTGAGAATCGCGCTAGGACGATATTACGTAGATGTCAGGGCTGCAGGGCGTCAGAAGGCGTGATAAGTCGGTTCGCTGAACACAGGACGTAGCAAATCGTCTACATTCTCACCGAGCGCGCGAGCTTCTTCTCGGCATTAGTCCCGGTGAGGTGTGATACTTTACATCTGCACCGGCAGTATCCAGACATTTGGCTGGAAAATCCCAAACTGACACGGCGCTCACTTGGGCAATGGAGTCAGGCTGTCTGGGATTTGAAACTGACACGCGTACATCGTGGTCAGTAGGTGACAGTTACGACACGCGTTAAGCGGACGTAAATGTTGGGAGTAGGGGAGATAATTTCGCTTGGCGAAATAAGTTTCGGCCCTTTGTCTGATTTTAAGATATTGGCCAAGTTTGAAACTTTAATTTCATTCTCGCTCATAGACTCCACAGTAGATAGGTCGCTCGAAAAACAGAATAGCTGTTAGCGAAGATCTCAGTTTGTTTCGGCAATTTGTCGAACTTCTAGACTTCCAGAAATATTTTCAGCATTTTTATTCTTAAGTTGTGCGACTACCTGTAATTCTGTGGTTGAGGTAATTAATATGATAGATATATAGATTTTGTGAGTGGTAAAGTGTTAAATCGCTTAATTCATTTAAAATCTATTTCTTTAGCGCAGAAGAGAAATAAAGTGGTAGGCTATTATATTTTCTAGGGAAGCATTCAGTGGAAAGCAGACTAAAAATTTAAATTTCTAGCTTATAACGGCAATTGTAGCTATTTATGAATTTAATTTAACTGCTAATACTCAGTCGAGTGTATTTTTCTAAACTAACGTATAAACTCTAGAATCCAGCCTCATGAATGATGACGGGATACGCACGTGTTCCTAATTTATGAGGAATGCTGATTTTTTAAATATAACTTACGTCACGGGAAGTTTAAATGATAAGCAAAGCTCTCTGCTTGCAAGTTTAAATGTAAGTTTTAACCAGTACAGATTCTGTTTATTATATTATATGTGTTATTTTTCCTCCACACAGTGAAAGTTTTGGGGTGACCCTAACTTTACCAGCACCTAGTAGTAGTTTCCATACTTGTGAAGAAATAGACAGTCCTTATTTTGAACCACGTGGGTTTTCTCAAGTAACACTGATCTGACGGTGCAAGTTAGACAGAAATACTAATATCCCTATATAACGGGTTTTCAAAGACTGTAATGATAAATACTGGACCTTGGAGCCAGCACTTAATTTCTTCTAGAAACTCTATATAATTTTGCTGCCTGGTGGCGTGAATATTAACAATCATTTCCCGACTAGATTATATCTTGTGGACAAATCTGTGGTGTGACTAAAGTGAATCCTATACTGAGGGAAGGCACCGACCTGACATTCATCATTTTTTTAGAAACCTACGCTATTGACACTGTGCTCTGCTAACTCCCGCGCCTGGAATAATTGTTAGGTGACTTAATCAGACATTTGAACAAATTTGCATACCCAAGTAGTCGTTCCCGGAGACTCCAAGTTAAATACAGTCTTTTGGAACTGGGGACTTCTTGGCAGAAGACTGCATTTTTTTGAGTCTGTGTGAAAATCTAAAATCAATGTGTTCCAAGAGGCAGCAAGCAAAGTCGTGAGTACTAGTGTGAGAAGCCATGGCGGAATGAATGAGTGTACGCTGGTTTGAGTGATATTTTTCACTATTATATCTTTGACACCCTGTTGCTGTCCTATTTATTTTTTTTCAATCTGCATAATTTGTTTGCTAAGGCTAGAGTTCTTGTGTTTTGTCTTAGGTTAAATCAGATTTTTTTCAAACTCTGTGCATATAATTACGAGATAAAACAAAGAAAAACTCTTAGACTCAAACCCTATGTATCTGTGACTCTGGCGCCATCATCTGTTCTCTTAACGGGGCCGGGCTAAACCTAGAGTTAACACTATAACGGGGCTATCATCCTTGCAACATTTCCTTGATTTTTTATGACTATGTGTATATGTATTTTCCTTGATGTACTTTCTTTGATGTTGTGAGCCGATTTTTCCTGATATTAAAATCGCTCTTGAACTAAACAATCTGGTTTGGTCAGCTCGTTCTAGATAATATATATATCATTGTTATAGTTTTCCCACGTCTGTGTGTTTACCTGTCGTCACGTGTATGTGCGTGCCTGTGAGTGATAGAAATATGCGTAATATGTATATTGGTGTAGTCTGTCTGACGCTGTAACAACTGTTGTAGAAGATAGGTGAGAGAGAGAAGAATTCTTTTCGCTTTCAGAGACAGCCACTATATCAAATCTATCATCTCACGTGTGTGGAAATTCTATTACCTTTCTCTAACTCTCACTGAGTCTGTAGCACGCTTTTTCAACTATCTACCATATACATGTCGGCGTCTGTGGCCTAATGGATACGAACGCAGTTTCATAATCCAGATATACCAGGTTCGAAACCTGCTGCAGGCGGTTTGGTAGCAGATCGCTTTGTGTGGATTTTTAACAATGGTATAAGCGCCGTACCGTTCAGAAAGCAATGGCAAACTACTGAATGAAAAAATTGCCTAGAAAAATCACAAACAGCCAATAGAAGCTGGGGTTGATTGCCACGTCCTGTAAAGGATAAGCAATTAACTTTTAACCATATACATGGAGCTGTTGGTTATATCTGGACGCGTTTCATTGATTGTAATGTTGTCTTGATTGTATTTATTTTATGATCTATGCTGTATGGAGCCGCGCTGGTGTAATGGCTTCGGCGTTGTACTGGCGACCAGGTGTTCATGATTCAAACCCGGGCGTCGGCGTTTGAAGAAATGTTTACGGCCGGAAATTTGACTGAATAGCCTGAACGGCTCCTGTGATAAACCCTCTGTGGATGGGAAGGAGCGAAGCTCCTGACCGGGTTGGAAGGAAAGTCCTCAGGTTCCCCAGCCTCGCAATGACATGTCATTGGGCCGAAGGGCTGAAAGCCCAAGTGCCGCTGGTTAAAAAAAAAAAAAATCTATGCTGTATTATTCCTCTCGTAGGTATTTTTACATTAAAGTTTTAGTTCATATTCTTTTATTGTTCAGAAAAATGGTACTGTCTATACTGGTATGCATTTAATAATGATTGGAGGTTTATTTATAGTCTATCCGTATTTATCTGGGGGGAAATCTGCCACTGTAGATTACTGGCTAGAGTTCTTATTTTTTTTTTTTTTATATGTTAGCTTTTGTTTTTGTAATATAGTGTTTTATTAACTTTTGTATTTCTGGTGGGGTATTAGTACCTATGAGATTTTCTACACTCATTTCTACCTTGTGGTTATTGCAGTATGTTTTAATGTTTTGCCTCTGCTGGTCATATTTTTTGCAGTCCACCAGAAAGTGTCTAATTGTGTTTGGTTCTTGAAGCTCTTCACATATGGTTCCTCTATCATGAAATATCCAATTCCGAGCTTGGGCATCAGCTGTGTCCTAATTTAAATACTTGACGGATGTGGGATTCTCCCATAACTAGGTGTTGAGAATAGACAGACATAGAGAACTACACAATGTAGTCAAACAGTCTCTATAGGTGTTGAGAATAGACAGACATAGAGAACTACACAATGTAGTCAAACAGTCTCTATAGGTGTTGAGAATAGACAGACATAGAGAACTACACAATGTAGTCAAACAGTCTCTAGGTGTTGAGAATAGACAGACATAGAGAACTACACAATGTAGTCAAACAGTCTCTATAGGTGTTGAGAATAGACAGACATAGAGAACTACACAATGTAGTCAAACAGTCTCTATAGGTGTTGAGAATAGACAGACATAGAGAACTACACAATGTAGTCAAACAGTCTCTATAGGTGTTGAGAATAGACAGACATAGAGAACTACACAATGTAGTCAAACAGTCTCTATAGGTGTTGAGAACAGACAGACATAGAGAACTACACAACGTAGTCAAACAGTCTCTATAGGTGTTGAGAATAGACAGACATAGAGAACTACACAATGTAGTCAAACAGTCTCTGTCTTTATCATCCTTTTCCTTCGCGTTTCGTACAGAACATAAAGCTGCAGCTGTAGATGGTCTCCCCTTGCAGGAAGCCTTCATCGAACAGTCACATGCTCCTGGTGGTTTCTGTGGCAATTTGTTTTAAGCAAGCTCTATGCACAACCCCCATATTAGTCGCCTTGTACGACATGCATGAGGATTCAGTAATCCTATTCTGTCTTTGTCTCCCCAGAGACCCCCGGGAACCCCACGGGGCAAAACAGTTTATAACAAGAACACAAATTAATTTATAATGATCAGTGGAAGTAACACAACAGTAGAAGATCTGGTTTCAAGGCGCGGGGAAGACCAAGCGATAGATGGATAGACAACTTCACATAAGTCCGACAACAACACTTGTTCACAGCAGCTTGCGCAGCATACTTCGCTCAAGAACACGAACTTCAGCTCCGTATGCTTAACGGAAATAATGGACCCAATAAGTAAAGTAAGCTTTATTTTGTTATGCTTACATTAATGAAGCAAAGCAGCGATATATATATATACCTGTATATCTTTTCTTTCAGTTTCCTAAGCCAAGGTTTCTCAACCCAATGGTTCCGCGAGAAGTCGCTAGGAGTACCGTGAGAGATCGTGATTGAAAAAAAAAAAACAAACATAAAAGTGGGGGTTTTTTTGGTCAAAATCTCGCATAAAACCATGTCTAAGGCTGTATTTTTTTTTATTTTATTCATATTGCTTTGGCCTATGGTTTTTGGTAGCATGACTATACAACATTGTCAACAAATTTCATATTGTAAATAGCATCGATTGAAACCAATTTACAACCTTTATTTAAATTAAATCAAACAAACCTGCCTTAGAAAAATTAAATCCCATCTTGGTTTAAGCCAGTTATTTAACAGAAATTTATTATCTTTGCTTTATGAGTCTTTAAAATTTATGAAAGTGGAAAGAGCGAGATTAATTTCAAGAAATGTAAGCTAAGTTCATCTACCTATTTTTTCATTTTTTTTTTCTTCAAGAAAGGTTACATAAAATTCATTTTTAGTTTTGAAAAAGGAAGAACACCATTCTTCTGCACATAAAATTTCATTATCATCTATTCAATTCAATACCCTTTAGCTCCCCAAGGAGAATAGGCCTTCAACAAACACATGCCAAGTCTTCCTGTCCTGTGCCATCCGCTCAAGTTCTTTCCATGTTTTCCTCATCATTTTCACCTCTGTTTCCAGTTCTGTTCTCCATGTGTCAAGAGGCATCCCTGTCTCACTCCCGTTCTAATCCTAAACGGGTTCTGTAAGTTGTCTTGGGTGGCTGAGTTGATTTATATTCTTTATTTGACTTGTCCATGTCTGTTGAGGTTTTTGTGGTAAAAAGTTGTTTACGGGATGGGGTAACCAGCCCCATGCCCAACCCTCCTTAGTCGCTTTTTACGACTTGCCTGGTAAGGTACAGTGTTACTATTCTTTGCTCCCCTTTCGGGCCCCGGTACACACGGGTGATTATCATCTAGTAGAGTTGAAATCTATGATAATGTCATGAAGTACGTTCGTTCTTTTTTCTGGTCTTTCTCTCCAGTCCGGTATTATTATCTACCACTCCTCTTACGTGCTACCTTCTCCCAATATTAATTGTTTACGCATTCATAGTTCAAGGTTTTCTTATCACATCTTGTTCTAAATTGTCACTCCTTTAATTTTATCTGAGCGCGTGACCTAATTTTGAAACAACATTGACTTTGTATGTGCCAAGCGAACTTGCCACGTTGATTTCTCGTTTATCATCGCACCAGGCGAAACAAAAGTCTCCACCGAGCAACAGCTCTATTTCAAATTTTTTTCAATAAGTCCACCACATTAAAAATAATCCGATGATGATTAAAATCATCTTTTCTTGTGTATAAGCAACCTTATTTATTTTAAATCTTGTTCAATTCATAAGTGATTATTAAACCTGCTGATTTGTAACTTTAAAACTGTAGCTGGGTTAATCACTATTGAATGAACTGTATTAATAGTTGCTGAATTACCTTCAGCTGGGGGGCTGAAAAAACCGCGAGTCAAAAAATTACCTCATAGAAGTGGCGGGAGAATAAAAATTTCATGACGGCTTAGATTATCTCAGTTGTCGTGTTTGCTTTTCTTTGACATCCTATGAGGTCCCTTTAATAAGAAGCATCTTTATTCTATTTATATCTCTGCCAAGAGTAATCTTGGGCGAAGGTTGATACCTTTGAATACCCTCAACATTATACTAAAAATTGACCATTGTTGGACCACTACTGCGGTGAACGGAAGACGATTTATGCCACAGATACGACTTTTAAGCCTACTTGGATAAGGAAAAAAAAATCAAGTAGGAAATTAAAAAGGAAAAAAACTGAAGTTTCTTGCATCTACACTATTGACTTGCATTAGAGTTGCTATCCTTCGTGGAGAGGGGGAAACAACACAACAAGAGTAGGCTTATAAGTTGGTCAAAATAAACAGATAGATCTATATAAAAAATCAATCTCTACTCAAAACAACATTGGCAATTATTATTAGATTATTATATTTACAACTTCCTGATCACGCATACGTACCGTGAGCTGTAGATAATTTTATGCAGAAAATTATTACAAAGTTTGAGAAAGGCTGTCCTAAATGGATGTGCCGATTGGTGTAAACAATGGTTCCCAGACGTTTTATCTCTGAGCCGCACTTTCGGAATGAAAATTTGCCGGCGCCACACGGAATTTTCTTATTGATAAGAAATGCCTTCAAAAACACAAAAATCAACTCCAGCAGTGCTTTACTCATAACATAGAACACAACTACTTCCTAATATGGTCATGAGACACTGTCGTGTGGTGCGTATTGGGGCAACTACGACAGTAGTTTTTGCCAGGAATAACCTATGAGATATTAGGTAGAAGGTCTCTAGAAATTGGCTCGTTAAGAAAAAATAAAGACCTATTCGAGATAAGGACAAGAAGACGGGAATGCGAATGCTTTCCACTGGACAGTGTTTTCTAATTAATTATGGAAAGAGTTATGTTTCCCCACGACTTTAGCTTCTGCCCTTAGATCCCGTAACAGAAAAAGCCCCCAACCTCATCTGAGTAGAGAAGTGTTCCTATATGTGAATATGTAACACCGACAGCACGAGTGATACATTACCAAACTAGATAATGATCAAACGATTGTTGGGTTTATTAATTAGATATCCACACATATAGGGTTAGTAATGGTTAGAACATGATGGTGTAAAAGACGATTCACACAAAAAACACACAGATGAGATATTAAAAGTGCAGTTAATTAATTAAGTAGTAGTTAATTAAGAATGAACTGGTGTAAAGCGAAATGATGATGATGTGATATGATACGTGTTACCAAAATGGTGAGTTATCTACACAGACCATGTGTCTCTAAATGCTTCTCATGGATACGATGATTCACTTGTATGCATAAAATGTCCCATGTTGTCATACATTATGTCGAGTGGGGTATCTCTAAGTCGAGGACGTTCTGATGAAAACTGTTGTCGTACTGAGAACGTTGACGATATATATATATATATATAATATATATATATATATATATATATATATATATATATATATATAATATATATATATATATATATATATATATATATATATATATATATATATATATATTCCTTCACTGTTTGAGTATATCTCTGTAGTGTTGATCAACAGTTAATAGCTGTCATATGAAAAAAAAGTCTGTTGTCTAATCTTCCGAGGGTACTGGCCAGAATGGATATCTTCACGAAATGTTAGTGACGTGTAGACTCATTATCTTGCGTATGTAGTCGTGATTCATAAAATATACTTTAGAGTCTGCTTCATAGAATGCGCTTAAAAGTGTGTTGCACTTGGTATAAATATGAGATTCCACTTTTGAGCTCTTTAGCTTGACTTCAGATAATAAGCTTTCGAGTGATTTGAACTTGTGATAACTATGTATTGAACTTGTGAGCCAGCAGTATATGGTGACGAAAAATTCTGCGTCCACCTTCTGAATTGTGGGTGAGACAATATTCCTTTTTAATTGAGGAATGAAAGATGTCCTATGGCAAATTCTGCTAGCCAAATGTCCGTTTTTTGATAACTTATTTCTGGTTAGACGTCAGACACGTTGCGTGTAGACTCAGACTTCTGATGAACTTAAGACACACACAAGTCTTCGTAAGTTTTCACACTTAATATCACTGGTTGACTTTCATTTATATTACTGCTCATTATTGATCTCTCTCTAAGTTCAATTCTAATGATGTTAAATATCTTGTGCATGAGAGTGTGTGCGCATGGGAGATTGTGATGATGATGAAGGTGAAGTATGAACTATTAATTACCTCCTATCATCGTCTAGGAAAATCTTCTGATTTTATTAATCAGTTATGAAAAGAATTAATTGAAACTCTATCTTTCGCACATTTAGCTGTGAGGTTAAACTAAACAAAGAATAAGAAAATGTATTAATAATCTGTATAAGATCTACTAACCTTCTTTTCCCTTCGCAAAATTCTTTAAGAACACAATTCACCACAGGAATGAATTATTATCCACTCTTAATAAACACGTGTATTTAGGCTAGGCGTTTTAGGGATTTAAGCTCTACCTCACAATGTAAAAACTGGACTCCTCTCTCTAGCGAGCTACGCGGTATATTATATCTCTAGAAGTCCAATGTGGGTTCCTTGGACCGGTGACGTACAACTCCGCCCATACAACCAATACCTAAGAGACCCTCTGGTCACTCATTCCCAGGATTGCTCTTGTCCCCTGTCAGTTCAAAAGTGGGTGGGGTAATTCGCGACCAACTTTCGTTGCCTGGCTTTCCTGCCAAACAGGTATTGAGATAATTGGCTGGCCAATGCAAAAGTGCTGTCACATTACTCTCTGATTGTCTATCGCTCCGTGTGTTGGCGGCAATCTTTGTTACCTCCGTCCATTGTCGCCAGCATGCTAACATGTCCCCTTTGTGGCGCCGCCTATTGATTTACATGCCAGTTGGTTTAAACAGCATGAGACGTTTTCACCTGGCCAAGCTGGGCGTCCAATGTGGTGACCCGTCGCTTGTCTGGACAGCGGCCGAGCAACAAAGATAACAACAGTCCCCAGAAATTGTATAATGCCCAGTTATCTGATTTGGATGACCAGATGTGTTTTCACAAGATCTATCACGATGCAATGTGGACTTCAAACGATGATGTCAGGTATGGGGACTCAATCAAAAGACTTTATTTTACCACCGATGAAAGAACAAATGCGGTTCTCTAGATACTGGTCGCGAGTAATGAAAACGATGAAATAGCAAATGTGGGATGAAAGAGCACAAATGTGGGAGAAAATAACATACGAAAGATGTAGGAAAAGATAGAGCTATAAGGCCTAGGCGCTCGTTTATCACAGACACCAAGAAAGTATACAGAAGACTGCTTTTTACGTGTCTTGAAGCCTATATTTTAAATTTACATTATTTTTAACTTTTAAAAGAATTATTATTAAAATCTGTTTGATATAAAATACATTATATTACTGAATAAAATCTGGAAACTGCTGAACAATTCTGCGGGTGTCTACATGTAACAAAATAAATAAGAAAATGACCTTCATATTTATTTTTGGCATATGCATTTTTTGGAAAATGTCTCTAAATCCTTGATTGCCTTTGAATCTTCCAGCCACACCGGCCATTCTCTCGCGCTGCACCAGTGTGGCGCGCCGCACTATTTGGGAGCCACTGATTTAAACAGTAATGTTTCGCCACAACTTCTAGTATCATGTATTCTGTCAATTACTCCTTAGCCCTGCCAGATTGTTTTCTTCTTCTTCTTCTTCCGTCCTTAGCCAAAGACCGACCAAGCAGTCAGAGGCCATCACGCCTTGTGGCGTCTTAAGGGCAACAGCAGATTGATTTTCTCTGTTGTTTGTCACGCTAAAATAATTTGGCCTCTGTTACTATGAAAATACAGGTCAGCTGTGGTTATGAAACAAACCCCGTACAGTTCCCGGGTGATTCTCTGAGGAGACAAAGATTGAATATGTCTACTGATCCCTCATGTGTGTCGTGCAACACCGCGTGTACAAAGTTTTGCATGTGGCTGGCAACCTCATCATGGTTACTGCTACAGAAACCATCATTGCAAGAGCCCCGGCATGCTTTTTTTGTGCAGCTTTCCTGGAAAGTGGACCAGTGACAGTGGTGGCTTCAAACTTTAAGAGAAGTAAAAGGGGGCATGATGATGATGATGATGAAATAACTGTCTACTTACCACTTAAGAACAACTGCTTTGACACCGAAACAATCGTCGGCTCTTACCATCAGATTGATATGTGTTCAAACACTGGTACCAGTATAACATTGCCTTCTCTATTTAATATAAGTTACAAGGCATGCCGGTTTGTCTGTCGGTTAGTTGTCACACCTGAAAACATTAGCCAATTGCGATTAGACTTTACTTAGTTGTTAGTAAACGTAAATGTAAACTGTCTGACGAGGAGACTACCACCTGTATGACAATGCAGTTGTCAGATTAACGGCAGTGACACAAATAACCTGGTTAGCATGACACAACACATAAGAATGATTCATTTGTAAGTTCAGGGAGGCGTCTGAACACTCTAGGTCAGTAGTTGGCAACCAGGGTTGAAAAGCCTCAGCTGGGATCATTTCGGGTTTTCTGTGGGGGGGGGGGGGGGGGGGGGGGAGGGGGGAGAGAGAGCCCCAGATCGGCGAGTAGTAAATAATAAACAAATACTAGTAAACCGCAGTGTTGTCGACTGCAGTCAATCGACTCGGACTCGAGTCGGACTTAGGTCACCCCAGCGATTGGACTCGAAACTCGATTCACAAGTCATGCATTAACTATGCGACTTGACACATGATAATTTTGCTCAACCGACTCGCCGTTATCATTGACAGAGCACTGTTACGAAGACACCAAAAATATTTGTGTTTAAATAGGCATCAGCCAAACATGAGCAGCGCATACCAAAACTACTTTGTGCAAACACAATATTTACTTCCGCTTATCAGACCTGTTGGACACTATTGTTAGTTAAACGTAGACGGTCCGTCTTTTCTGAACCCAGACAGTAACATACATTCACTATCTAAACATAATCACCCAGACCGAACAAAGGGATGGGATATACCTTGCGCCAGAAGGATAAATTTCGTCTGGAGCGGCGGTCATTAAAACAACAAACGCCATATTTAGTGCCGAGCAAGTGCATTGCTCTATCCGTTCTGTTATAGGCTATGGGACAGAAGACGCAGCAAAAGTGATGAATGCAGTCAGCGACCCATAGCTTGACTGCTTGCGGTCAGGGTCAGCGAACCAGAGCTGACCAAGACCCTACTCCACCTCCAAGTGGTGGTCCTGGTACAGGCTGCATCACTGCAGTCTGGCTGAGATAGTAGGGATCGAAGAGGGAAGGCGAACCCGGTCCCAAATAATGCCGTGCTGAAGTCGGATGTTTTTGGCCGAAAGGCACAAATACCGCAGCTTCGCTGTAAAAGGACACAACGCAACCAACGTCCTTTTCAGGACGAACGAAGAAGAAGAAGTCATAGGCTATGGAACAATATGGTTACGAAGGTCGCATTCAAAAATCTATTACTGAAAAGTAACTTTGAGAAAATAAAAAGTCAGTATATAAAATCACAACGGGCTGATCACCCGTTTGCCAGTCACTTCGATTACGGAAACAACAGCAAATGGGTTGATTTGCCGTTGCCCTAAAGACGCCACTAGGCGTGATGGGAAACAATGGCAAAGAAAACCTATCTGCTGTTGCCCTAAGACGCCACTAGGCGTAATGGCCACTGACTGCTTTGACGGTCGGTGGCTAAGGACGGAAGAAGAAAGAAGAAGTATATAAAATAGTAAGACAAAAGAGATGTGGCTTATTCATATTATTTATGGTGATTGATATGATTGTTCGATACAGTGCTGTTGTGGCTATAAATAGTGTTAGATCAAAAATGAGGCTCAACGACTCGACTTGAACGCTGCTGTTAGGGACTTGAGACTTGTACTAAGAGACTTGAGACTGGAATTGAGACTTATTAGGAAAGACTTGAAGACAGCTCTGGTAAAAAGCAAGCACGTAAAGACGAAAAGAATTTACTTCTGTTACTTTAATTTTGCCTAGTGTCATAATTCTTTCTGTATTACTAGCAAATTCATTTGGCACCTAGGGCGGATCCTACAAAGAATCACACATGCAAGTACAGTTATAACAGTAAGTACTATCATAAAAGTATCCCGATGTAGCCCTCTCCTGGCTGTCACCCGTGGAGCACCCCCCCACCCCTTAGTACGCCACTGCTTACTAGTGCCTGCTTTTTACTTTTACTCAGGGCCGTAGATAGGACTTTATATGGGGGGGGTAATTAAAAAACAATAATTTAATGCACTATTTTGGTACCGGTACAGTATAATCCCCCCCCCCCCCCCCCCCCCGTATCTACGGCTCTGCTTATACTGTTCTGTATTCGTTTATTATTTAGTTTTCTGGGGGTACAGAGCAAACATAGCTAAACAGTATGCTTCGTTTTTTCTCTTAACGCCTTGACTTATTCCTTCGGATATTAGATCGCATCTCAAGGTCAACTTCAAAAGATTAGCCACCTACTTGTGCCAGGTGAGCTTTTTTGTCACCAGCTGCTAACAATTAACACGTGACGCAAGCTCAGCCCGGAAATCGACATTAAATGTGTACTGAATCAACACAAGCCACAGTTTGAAAATATTGATCAATAGTGACAAGTTTTAGTCGATTTAGCCTTAGGCAAGGACTGGAATTCTGTAGTTTTACCTGAGTGTCCGATTAGCTAAGCTCGAGTTTACCCAGCTGCAAATGGGTACCGGACTCTGTCTGCTTAAGGTAAAGGGCAGTGAGGAATGAACTTGTCACCCCACGCATACAAAGTATGGCGAAGTCGCATACATTTCACACTCCCTATGACAGTGTCTGATTTACCTTTTAGTTTGACCTATTTTGTTTAGAACAGGGATCATCAAAGCGGTGCCCGCCAAGGCCTATTTGTGTTCCCGCAGGTGATTTACAAATGAAAGAATAAATATTTACTTTTTCTTGCATTTTCAGAAATTACAGCTAACCGGTAATCTTGACCTTTAGTGCCGTCGAGTATGTATAATATGTGTATTGAGTTAGGGTTAAGATTAGGGTTAACATACATACTCGACGGCACTAAAGGTAAAGATTACCCAGTTTACCTTCTACTAAAATTATTAGGTATCATCGGTTACTAGTGTTGCGTGCATATTTTGACGCACATATTACAAAAATCGATATGGCTATTTAATATGGAAAAGATATAGACATTCATTCATTTGTGTATGAAAATGCTGTCTATGGGGAAGGCTAGATAATCCATAATTGTTTTACCCTGTTGATTATAGGAGTAACCGTTCTTGATATTAATTCGGCGCATGGATATGACACCCTTGTCCGTACCTATTTCTTAGGGCCAGAAAATAGATTAATTTGCTTATTATGTTTATGGCCTGAATTCATATGTATTACATATTATTAGTACAAGTAGAATCAGTCCTATATTGTATATTTTGGATGGGTAGGCAGGACTATATTCTTGTTACACCGCTCTAGCGGAAGTAGGAGTTGTCTTGTCTAGTCGTGATGAGTTCCGATGTACCGTGACAATGGCGGGTACGCATTTTTCCAGGGCTGGTATATTCTTCAGTAAAAATGATTTACGAAGTGGTTTTTCTTCTATAGGAGATTGTGTCTTTACTAGAGTTGTGTTAGGGACTCTCCTAATGTACGGTACCATGTATGATTCGGACTCCAGGTAATTCCAGTCCCTGTTTTTGATGATCTCAGGTCGGTTAGGCCTAGCTGGAATTTTGTGCTTCGCAACGCTAGGGTCAAGTTTGTATCGACGGAGATGACGGGCTCCATACTGTAATTATGTCTATGTGAGGTAACTGGATTACTGTAGATCTGTATGGAGGAACTTTATGAAATTATGCATATGTATTTCAAATTAACTTTGGCTTATCTATACCCTCCTGTGAGTGAGTGAGCGACGACTCAGGAAGGCGGCCATGTTAGATTCCTGTCATCATATTTTTGTATCACTGTCCAAAGAACGGGGCATGTATCTTATTACTCGGACAGTGACAAGGAGATCTCAATCTTGATAGAAACCCCCTTTTCGTGGTTTCATAATATGCTATAAACTATGGACGTAAAGCAACTTTAGTTACTTACCGATCCGCCTTCACTGACGCGCTTAGTCAGATAGGGGATGCGGCCATTGATGTACTACCTATTATTTATGAATGTGCCATGACATAGGATCTACTATGTATGCCTGCAAATTGATATGTCAACATACCCATGATTTACTCGTAATGTCCCAGTGTGTGAGTCTAAATAAACTGTGTAAACAAAGATTCCAGCAGTCTGCATTGGTGCCTTGTAGACACAAGTGAATGAGTGTTTAGATTGGTCAGAACACGAACAGTACACCATTCGCGTTAATCACACTCTACACTTCTACCCATATATACACCATCCTGCGTCGGTTGAAGTGACCAAGTTTAGGGCCTGCTTCCACTGGCGCCTTAGAGGGAAACTACTGTTTACAGCTGCCTTTGCCTTCCCTAACTTAGGACTAGGGTGAGTTACCCATTTACAGCTGGGTAGACTGGAGCATGCCTGATCTCAACAACTCTGTATACTACAATGGACACATACAGTAGTGGCACCACAAACAACATGCTACAGTGATTGATAGTGGAGCTTTACAGAGGAAGGAGAACACACCACACTTTACAGAAGGTTTACAGTATACAACTGATACTTCTTTACAGACTGACATTTTACAGTGTGTGTGTTGGGACAAGAAACTTTACAGTGGAAAGCAAAGTTTACACTAGTCTCCTGGCACCTAAACATCAATAACGATAATATATGTGGAGCAATATTTGTAGACTTCAAAAAAGCATTTGATATGATAGATCACTTTATTTTAATCAGAAAATTAGAAACAATGAAAGTAAATATTAAGCTGGTAAAGGTAATTAAATCGTTCCTGTCAGACAGACAACAAATAGTCTCTTATAATAATTCCTTGTCGAACCCAAACTTTGTCCATACAGGTGTTCCTCGGGGCTCTATTCTCGGCCCTCTTCTATTTACCGTATACATTAATGATCTTCCTCTATACTTCAAACACTCATCATGTGACCTTTTTGCCGATGACTGTACTGTCTATACTAGTGATAAATGTTGCACCACACTAGAACAATCTTTACAAAACGATACACATAATCTTATTACGTGGAGCAACGAGAATCGCATGCAAATAAATATTAGTAAAACAAAATGTATGTTAATATCAACCAGACAAAAACTACAAAACTTGCAGAAAACAACACTTCAGCTCTTCATTGGAACATCACTAATTGAAAACGTAAATGAACACAGAACTCTAGGTATCACTGTTGACCAACACCTAAGTTGGAACTCACATGTACATGCACTCACAAAGCTAACAGCACAAAAAGTTTACCAAATAGCCAAAATTAAACATTTCCTGGATGAAGAGGCAAGGAAAATGTTCTACATATCTCATATACAAACGCATCTAGACTATTGTTCCACAATCTGGGATGGTTGTTCTGTCTCCAACACAAAAAGGCTCCACTCACTTCAAAAACGCGCAATGCGCCTTGTTGCTGATAAACACCAATCACATTGTATAGATTTATATAATTATCTTCAAATATTACCCCTCAGGAAGTGCTTCCTCTTTAACAAAGGGAAATTTATTCACAAAATCCTGTCACAGAATGCTCCAAAGTATCTTTGGCCGCTTTTAAAATACAATGACAGACGTAGTCAGCGCTTAAACAAATTACAGGTACCCAAGCCCAGGCTTGACCTATTTAAAACTAGTTTGGCTTACTCAGCTGCTCATCTTTGGAACAATCTTCCCAATGACCTGAAAAACACGCACAGTCCTTACTCATACAATCGTATACTGTTCAAATACTTTATGAGTGCTGATTATATGCCACCCTAACTGATTGTGTTGTACTTTTATCTAATATACTGTATGGAGGCTCTGATGATCTAGTTTTCATTACAATATACTTATTCTTAATATTATATTCTTAATAACTTATATTCTTAATTTTATGATCAGGTACTGTTAATGTATGCTGTTATACTTCCTTGTAATGTTGCACTGTCCTTAAATTAATACTTTCAGTACGCTTTAGAATGTTGAGTAACAGTAATAAAAGATGAGCAAGAGGATGGAAGAATGCAAGAGGGGACTGTGTCCGATTTTCAACCCTTGGCAAATTAATTGCTTTCATATATGTCTATCTAACTATCGATCTTGTCTGATTCTGGTCTTGAGTTTGGGACGCAAAGACAGCGAGGAAAGTAACTGTTTACCCACCTCATCTTGATGAACCTAAAAAAAAAAAAAAGTCCCTGAGTCATTCAGTTGAACACCGTATGAACATTTTACAAGTTCTCATAACATACCTCTGAATATGTCTCAAATCACTAATTTACAGTACACAGAATTCGACTCTTATGTCTTGTTGTTATTGTTTTTTGTTGTTGTTGTTTTTTTTTTTTTTTTTTTTTTTTAAATTTTATTTTTTTTATTTTTTTTTTTCAAATTCGTTATTATTATTAATTTTTTTTTGTTTTGGTTTTTTTAATTATTTTAATTTTATTTTTAAAACACTTTAATTATGATGATTATTGCAAATGTAATATTACTTTTATAATGATAAAAGCCTTAATAATGCTTAAAGTAAATGTGAGGATGAAAGGTATTAGTATACATGATGAGAGAGAGAGGAAGGGCAGAATGTCAGACGGGCCTGCGTGCCCAATTCTTAACCCTTTGAAAATAAAGTTCGTTCGTTCGTTCGTTCTAAAAGGTGCATGCGGTGCAAAAAAGATTGAGGATCCCTGGCTAGTATATCCATTTTTATTCGTGCTCTCCATTTTATCGTGTTCTACCTGTCTTTGTTCTCTAGTGCTTTTCTTTTATTTCTTCCTAGCCCGCATTTTCTCTCATATTGAACGCATGACTCAGGTTTCATGTTATTTTTGCACGATCTATCTGGGTAGAGAGCTGGGAGCAGACAGATGGGTCTGCCTTGCCTATGTTTAAACACACACAGGCGTGAATTGTTCTCACGTTCGAAGCTGGCCGCCCATACTTCTCGTGTTGACAATCCGAAGATAAACCGCAAAAGTACCTTGGGTGTGAGAAGGTATTAGGTAACTTTACGGCGGGCGAACTCCTGTTTGTTAGCATTTATGATAACAAATTAAACTGAAAGTTTGTTATAAATTACAGACACGTGTCATCTAAAAAGCGGTAGTGTGAATACCTTATTTGGGAAAAGTATGAAATTGTTGACTGTCATGAGAAGAAAAAAAAAAGGGGGGGGGGGGGGGGGGGGAAGGGAAGGTGGTGAGGAGAAGATATATACTAAAGCCAAACGGTTAAATTTGCTTGGTCTAGCCAAAATATACTGAAGCACATTAAAAACGCACCACTATTATACGTATATACTGATGCCGAGAAGCTGGAAAAAAAAGTGTGGGAATGGATTTTCCCCGTGTTTGTCATGAGGTAGAGAGCGAATGGCTGCTGGAATGGAAAGTGCATGATTCAACCCACGGGTTTGTGTACAGACTACATGAAAACAATGAAAGTTACACGTGCAACACGATTCCCAAAAGCTATGACCCTCAAAATGTGTACGCGTTGTGGCAGTATACTCGGTATAAAAAGGCCGTTGAGACAAAACACCCAGTACGTGTGCTTGAAATGCCACGACTATCTGAAAACGACCGCCAACGAGCCATTGGTATGTTGGAGACCGGAATGAGCTCGCGGGCCATTGCCAGAAGGATGAATTGCCACCACAGCACTATTGTACGTCTCAATGAACGTTACGGAACCACTGGCTGTGCCCGGGACAGACTTCGGAGTGGCCAACCACGAGTTACTACCCCTGCGCAAGATCGTCATATTGTGCTGAGTCACCTAAGGAATCGTCCTCTCCCGGCAAGTCAAACAGCAAGAGCAATAGTGGGTAGACGTGGGCAAGTCTCTCGAATGACAGTCATACAACGACTCAGAGATACAGGCCTTACTACAAAACGACCTTATGTTGGGCCAAACGTGACTCACAGACATCGTCAGCAGCGCCTGCAATGGGCAGAACAACATGTCAGGTGGAATGCTGTCCTATTCACAGACGAGAGCAGATTCAACATATCCTTTGCTGATGGACGTATGCGGATTTGGCGACGGTGTGGAGAGCGCTTTGCAGATTGCTGTGTTCGTCAGCACAACCGATTTGGAGGTGGCAGTATTCACATTTGGGGAGGATTCAGTTTTCACCATCGCTTGCCTCTACACGTCTTCCGTGGAAATGTTAATGCTGTGACATATCGAGATGAGGTTCTGGATGCATTGGTTGCTCCTGCGTTCACAAATTATCCAGACTAGCAGCTTCTCCAGCAGGATAACGCACGTGCGCACACCGCATGCATTACGCAGCAATATCTACAGCAGCAGAACATTGTGACGATTGATTGGCTTGCCCTATCACCAGACATGTCCCCTATAGAACATCTGTGGGACAAGCTTGGATGCAGAGTCTACAGGCAAGGTTCCTTGCCTGCACAGAATGCAATGAATTTCATAACAATCAAATGTACAAATTAATGACCAGCATGGATTCATAGGAAAATGAATAAAGATTCCAAACATGTAAACTTGTAAACACTTATATTTACATTTCACACTCTGTTCCTGGATTATACAGGTGGTGCGTTTTTAATGTGCTTCAGTATATATTAACTACATAACGTTTGAGTGGCGACTTTCGCCATGTAGAAAGCTTACAGAGCGTGGGCGAAAGGCTCCATATAATTTAGTACATTTTCAGACTCCAGTACTGTAATCCATTGAGTCAAGACGACACCTTCAGACTAGCCAGGACGAAAGAAATATAGGGTTTTAGGAAAGAGGCCTGTAAGACAGCCCCAAAATCAGCGACTCGACATTATTCGGAAGTCTTCTGTGCCAGATGTCTGTAGAAAAATATAACCCGATACAAGGTGAGTTGTAACATACATTTTATCATTTTATATTTGACATGTTTAACTCGCTGGTGGTTGTACAAGTTCATACGAGGCTGGCAACCTCAGCATATAAAAATGATAGAGTAATGATCTACCACAGCAAGCGCTGGTGACTGCTTCATGCCGGTTCTCTCACAGGGAACCAGAAGCAGAGGTAGCACCAGGCTCCAGTTTATTATATTAACATTTTAATAAGCTCATATGTATATTTTAAACATGCTTAAATCAGGCAAAAGTCGTTTTCGCCTGTCCAGTACATTTTTCCCCGTCAGATTACCCCAATTTACGATTTTTCATCATATCCACTGGGTTTATCACTGATGCTCAGGGAGGATACAATTACTGAGAAAAAAGAGAAGGGTCGGTCGAACGGACAGCAGGGAAGGTGCCACTCTTGTGTCAGGAAACTAATACCCAGCAGAGACATTTGTTTCTTCTAAAGTTTCTTCTTCTTCCTCGTTCGCCCTGAAAAGGACGGTGGTTGCGTTGTGTCTGTTTACGCCTAAGCTGTGATATATGCACCTTTCGGTCGACACATCCGACTTCAGCACGGCATTTTTTAGGGACCGGGTTTGCCTTCCCATTGCGATCCGCACCACAACTACGCCTGGGACGTGCCCTCACTATTGTGACGAAATTTCTGAATAATTTCTTGACCGCATTCGTAAACGAGACACCGTACATATATTCGGCATATAGGTCAGCCAATGGGAAAGCGTTTCATTCACTAACTGTTAACAATATGCTTTGTATTCAGTATGGTGGACCGCAAATCTGGGTAACCATGGAAAGTATGGACAGACATTGTGTGCTTAAGGACGGAGTACCCCACTGATGATGGACAAAATTCAATATTAGGGATCATTATCTGTAAGTAAATGACTAGACTTTCACTAGGAGTGGTATAATGCTGAGGTAATTCTGAGTTGGATGCAGCGTTATATGAACCTAGTAGTGATAACCGCTGTTTAGGCTGTTCCAGTGAAATGTCGGAGGCAACTAGGAAAAAGATAGTTATCGTAATAAATAAAGTATAATAATAGAATTACTATAAGACCAAGAAGGAGGAAATCCGCTGGGAAATAAGCCAACTAGAATTATTTTGGTTTTTCCATCATGCACACATTGTCTACAATTGCACGGTTTTGAGGAAACTAATATCTGTGACGTCATTGCGTTCCGATGCGTATTCATTAGTCCTATTTAAGGAGGAACGTATGGAAGTCTAGTACTAGCGCAAAATTTAAACAGACAGACTAGAGCAGAGCAGCAGTTTTTGTTACAGGCTTCCTTTGCCATCTGTAGCTGTGGGCATACTGTATGACCATTGTGAGCTCGTCTGTATATTATTGAGGGTAAGCGAGAATGTATTTACATATATATATTATATTAATTAATCAGAATGTGCCTTAGAAAGTGGATAATTGTGTTTCGAATCACTGTAATTATTGGAAGGAATCCAAGCCTATATTTAATCTTACTTACTTACTTACTTACTTAGTCGTTCCCCTTCTACCGTGAGGTGTAGAGGTTTGGAAGAGAGAGCGCCAGACTATTCTATCGGCTGTCTTCCTCCTGGCCTGGTTCCATTCTAGTCCTCGGTCCTTCAAAGATTGTCTAATGTTGTCCTCCCAGCGGACTCTGGGTCGTCCTCGGGGTCTGGATCCTTGGTTCTTTGTTTCCCATGCTTGTCGTGGTAGCCGATCTTCTCCCATTCTGCAGACATGGCCAAACCATCTTAGTTGGGACTGTTCTACTTGGGTCTGAAGGGGGTGGCATTTTAGGATTTGACGTATCGTCTGGTTGCGGACCATGTCTCTTCTTGTTACTTCAACCACCTTCCTCAGATACCTCATTTCTGAGGTTTGGATCTGGCTTTTATGGGTTGTAGTCATTGCCCATGACTCGCATCCATATGTCAAGACTGGGACATAGCTGGAGTGGTATACAGCCATCTTCGTTTTCTTACCAACCTCTCTCTTGCTGAGGGATCCTCGATTTATGGCCTGAAAAAGTCTCTCAGCCGCTGCTTTTCGAGTGGCCAACTCTTCTTTGATGCCTCCCTTTCGGTATATAATAGCTCCGAGGTATTTAAAGTGGTCGACCTGCTCCAGGACCTGTTCTCCCAGCTTAATCTGATGTCTTCTTTCTTCTCGTGATATCACCATGGATTTTGTTTTAGAGCTGCTTATGACCATCCCTCTCTTCTCCAGCTCTTCCTTCCAGACTTGCAGGTTGGATTGGAGATGTGCCTCTGATTTAGCAATCAGGGCAACATCATCAGCAAATGCCAGCTCCGAAATATAGACCTGTCTCATCTTCCAGTACCCCACTGAATACTTTCTTGTTCTCTCCTTACATGCCTTGATGACATCGTCCATAAGGAGTATGAAGAGGTAAGGTGATAGGATATCACCTTGTCTTACACCAGTGGTGGTCCTGAACTCTTCTGACTTATGGTTTGCTGTCCTCACATAATTTCTGCAAGACTTGTAGAAGCTCTGTATAGCATGAATCAGAGGTGCTGGAATATTCTTCCTTGCCAAACAGTCCCAAAGTTTGCTCCAAGGGACCCTGTCAAACGCCTATTCCAGATCTATGAAACAAAGATGGATCTCACTCTTATACTCAAGGGCCTTTTCACTCAGCTGTCTGAGTGTGAAGATTAGGTCTTGAGTACTTCGGTTTGCTCGGAATCCGCACTGGACCTCATCCAATTGTGGCTCAGCTAGGCGTCGGAGTCTCTGCTCTAGGATTCTAGAGTAGATTTTTCCATGGACACTGAGAAGGGATATGCCTCTATGGTTTCCACACTGTCGATTGTCTCCCTTTTTGAAAATTGGTGTTATGATGGCGATCTCCCAATCCTTTGGTATGGTCTTGTTGCACCATGCTGCCTGTAGGACCCTTAAGAGTAACAGGTCGCCTGATGCTCCCATGTACTTAACCATTTCTGGTGTTATACCATCATGCCCTGCTGCTTTGCCCATCTTGATTTTCTCCAGTGCTGCCTTCAGTTCTTCCATCTTTATGTCATCTTCATCACCATTGGTTTCCTCTTCTGTGCTAGTGGTTATCATTTCTGATGTTTGACCTTGCTCACCATCAAGGAGTTCTGAGAAATATTCTTTCCATCTTTCCATTACTTCCTTCGGGGCAGTAAGCAATTTGCCTTGCTTGTCCTTTATAAATTTGAGAGGGCATTGTTTTTCCTTCCTCATGTTCTTTAGGGTCTTATAGAACAATTTCTGGTTTTCTTGTGCATCTTTTTCTAGCTTTCTCCAAATTCTTCCCAGGACTTCTGTTTTGCTGCTAGCACTTTGTTCTTTACTTCTGTTCTGAGTGTCACATATTCTCTATATTTTTCCATTTGTCCTGTTGTGTTTTTAGCTCCTAAGTATTGTTTCCATGCCATTTTCTTCTCTCTTATTTTCTCTTTGACTTCCTCTGTCCACCAAGGTGTCCTCTTTCTCTGGTTTCCAAGTCGGACTTCACCGCATGCTTCTGCAGCAGCTGTCTTTATGATATCCTTGAATTTATTCCAGAGGGTTTCCAAGTCATCAGGTTGTTCTTCTGTGTTGCTCACCGCTGCAGCAATAAGCCCCTGATATCTGGTCTTAATTTCTGGCTCTCTCAGCTTGTAGGTCCTAATGCTCATTTCTCCTGCTCGTTTACTTGGTTTCTTGCGTGATGTTGAGCAGTTCCTAGGCTGAGCAACTCTTTCAGTTGTTCGTTTGATTGTTAGCAGGTAGTGATCACTTCCAATCTCTGGCCCCCTCCAGACTCTTGCATCTCGGACATATTTGAATGAGCTTCTCCGAACAATGGCATAGTCGATCACTGACTTCTCATTCTTTGTTGGTTCACATCTAGTGTATGCATGTATGCGCTTATGGGGGAACTTTGTGTTTGTAATGATCAGATTCTGCTCACTGCAGAATCTAAGGAGTCGCTTTCATTGTCATTGAGAGTATCTTCTCCATATCTTCCGATAACTCCACCCCATCTAGCATGGTCATTTCCAACTCTGGCATTAAAATCTCCGAGCATGATAACTTCATCTAGGCAGTCATCCACTGTCCTTTGAAGCAGCTCGAAGAATTCCTCCTTGACCTCTGCTCTCTCATCCTCATTTGGCCCATACACTATGACCAGGTTGACTATGGTTTCTCCTTCTTTTAGTTTCACAACCATATGGTTGTGAAACTATATTTAATCTAATAAATTGAAAATGGAAACGAATGAAAAAGGAAAGTGTGTTTGAAGTTTTTGAAATGCTTTTAAAGAATTATTACTTGATGGAATGGACTACCAACCGGGAACAAAGGAAAGAAAGAAAGTTACTGATTTATTGTATTAATTAAGGTATTACTTAGTGTTTTCTACAAGGCCTGATTAATGTATAAACGCAAATCATGAACTTCTTCTTCTTCTTCCATCCTTAGCCACCAACCGGCAAAGCAGTATGTGGCCAGTACGCCTAGTGGCGTCTTAGGGCAACAACAAATTGATCAATCTATCGCTGTTTCCACCACGCCTAGTGGCGTCTTTGTGGAACAAAAACAGACCGAACAATCTATCATTGTTTCCGTAATCAGATTATTTGGCAAGCAGGTGATCAGCCCACTGTGCGAAGTTTTTGTGGGATGGGGTAAACAGCCCCATGCCCATACCCTCCTTAGTCGCTTTTTACGACATGCGTGGTAGGGTGCAGTGTTACTATTCTTTGCTCCCCTTTCGGGCCCCGGTAACACACGGGTGCAAATCATGAACAGAGCTGTACAAAAGAAATTACTAGAATATTGTGCTCCATAGTGAAATAATTGTGTTATTACTGACTTGTTATGTCTCTTGCGACTAACTGCATATTGTCTGAACTGTCTAATATCATATACTGACTAGATAAGGAGATAGTGAGCCAATACCATGTAGGTTAACTATTCCATTCCAGGTTACATCCTGCACTAAAGGGTGTACTCTATCTGAAGAGCCAAAATCAGCTGGAGGAGATTCTTGTTGTCAGAGCCCCATGTAGTTACAGAGGGACACCAACAGAGCCACCTATACCTTTGGAAGAACCTCATCTGTAGGATTCTCGCCATTAACTGTGGCTCAAGCCTTCAGAGGAGAATTATAAGATAAGTGGCCTAGTTTTGGGCTACTTTTCAGTTTCACAAAAATTACCACAACCCAAATGATAGATGTGTAGTGATGATAAATCCTAAGGGTCAGCGATGAGACTCATGTAGATCAGTTAATAATAGTGAACAGTATTTACTAATAGCTCCAACCAAAGGTGTGGTGTCTACAACATCAAGATACAGGTTACAGAGGACATGATGGGAACTGTCATTATAAAATTTAAGAGGAACTGATAAATGTTTTGATAGGAATAGTGAAAGGTGAGCACATTATCGCGGGATATAGAATTTTATTTGTTTGTAGAACCAATTTCATTTCAAGTGAAATCACTAAAGGAACACAAGAAAATCATGTATATAATAAATTGTACCATCAGTCTTCATGGACTTATTTAAGTTCAGTTCTAAGTTCTTGTTGGTTATTTATTAGATTACCCCTAGCTGAGTCATAAATTTAATCATAGGTATTATCCTAGTCATAGTCTTGGGTAGGTCTGTGAGAGGAGCACTTTAGATAACTAGGATTGTGCAGTACCACCTCACCTAGTGATCTATACAGCTGACCTTAACCTTGGACTACTATACACCATTACTCTTTTCAGAGAATGGGGTATTTCTTATAAGACCAGTCTCTTATCTGGCACTATCCTGGTATCATCTGATACACCTTTATGTCCAGGATATCTTCTTATTCAGATAATTAAACTGTACTACCATCGCGACAACCGGCATATAAGTCAAGACTGCAACTGATGGAGCAGTCAGCTTGATAGGTCATGCAAACCAGCCAAACATATGGCCAGATAAGTGATTTTAATCTGGCCAAAACAAAATAATTCTCACCACTAATTCAAAACACCTTCACAAGTTTTCGATGAGGGGAAAAAAATCTATATTGTAAATTCCTTCACATCACTTATTTATTCACTCGTATTAAACCACAATTGATTTTTAATTTCTTATATGTATTTACAAATTAATAATTTATTTAATTATTACAGAGAGAAGTGCATACGTATGAACTCTTCTTCTTCTTTGATCCTTAGCCGCCGACCGTCAAAGCAGTCAGTGGCCATCAACAAATTGATTCCACTTTGCTCGGTCGGTGACCATCATTCGGACAGTGCCCCAACTCTGGTTCATTCTTTGCATCGCAGCCTCCACAGTCCTCCGCCAAGTTGTTTTTGGTCGGCCTCTCTTTCATTTTCCTTCAGGGGTCCATAGCATAGCTGTTCTTGTGATGGCATCGGGGTCTCTTCTGAGGACATGGCCAACGCAGCTCCAGCGTCTGCCAGCTATGATGGTGTGCATGTCCTCTTGCTTGCTCCGAGTAAGCAGATCTTGGTTGGTGATGGTATTCGGCAAAAAAGATTCGGAGAATTTTTCTTAGGCATGTTGTGTGAAAAGAGGACAATTTCGACATTTCCTTCTCGGTAATTCTCCAGCATTCCGCACCATAGAGAAGCACAGAAAGCACAAAGCTCTGATATAATCTTAATTTTGTGCTTGTGCTGTACTGAGAGGACTTCCAAATGTTGTTTAGACTAAAAAAGGCTGTTCTTGCTTTGTTCATTCTGTTGTTGATGTCTTTGCTAGTTACTATGCATCCTAGGTATTGTTACGGTGTTATTTTTAAATGATGGCGTCTGCTGGGGTTTACCCATGTGCAAACGTTTAGGGGTCATTAGTATTTATAGAATATGTCGATATTTTACGGTATAGTGAACGCGAAATATATGCGGAGATGATGACGCATTCGCGTTGGGTAGGTCACGCCGGGTGACTTGGTTACTGGGCCTTTGTTACGTTATCCGTCAAGCATGAAGGTCGTGTCTTGTATTTCTTCCAAGGAATTAAGGCTGAGTATATAGCCTATATTTTATAGATGAATCGATGTAGAACTCAGGTCAGTTCACAAGATAATCTAAGTATGAGATTAATTAAATTAACCTAATATGGAAGAAGAATCGTATTGTGATTTCAAATTGTAGATGTCAGACTGAACTTCATGTGCTCATTTCATGGCTGTGATTAAACAGCGCATGTATATAGCCACGATGTTCTTCTGACACAATTGTTTTGACACTGGACGGACATGAATACTATGCAGTAAATTTCCTAATTGAACTATGTTTATGACTATATCTGGAGACCTGCTGTACCACAATGGTGAACTGTTCTTCGTGCGTCAATTTTGTATTAAATATTGGACTCAAAGTCGAAGGCTTACCACATTCCTTGATTACGTTTTGATTGCTTCAAAAGAGCTTTGCATTGTTGATGGTCCTTTGACCTGGTGAACTCTTTCTTGTAAGAAGTTATAGAATTAAATGGATCAGTTCATACGGAGCCGGGGTTTGCTTGGACACAAGTGGCCGTAACGATAATTAAGCAAGCATCCCAACTGAACTTACAATAATAGAACAAAGGACCCTCCAATCACACCAGTAAACCACCCACGCAACAGTGGTGGCCAATGTGGTAGGGAACTGGAATTTTTATTTGAAGAAAAATATACTCAAGATTAGCAAGTTGAAAGAAATAATTTTCCTTCGAGCGAAATGAACACTTTTTCTATCTACACCGATGACGTCACACCCGCTTGGCAACAGGATGAATCAGCTGTAGTGATGGCAGCCGCACTTCAACGTCTTCGAAGAAAAATTATTTATAAACGTTTCATTGAACATTGCAAAAAATAGATTCCATCAACATTGAGCAGTAAATATAGGTCCTACTGTCCGTTGGCGAAGCAAGCACTGTATGAATCTATCGAGGCAAAAAATGATAAGTAAATACTTATTTGAAGGGTAGAATATAGTCAGTCCTAATTTGTCCCTACAAATGCCATGTTCTTTTTTTTTTTATTATGTAGTCCATGTTCTATATATTGTTTTGTCTGTTTCATGTAGCGGGTATGGATGGGCGGCGGTCGGAATGAATAAAAATGGCTCTCAGGATGCCGATTGTTCATTCTGAATGTTATCTAAGGCTGTGAACATTAATAGCACCTCGCGAAGAAAGCGTCGAATTATCGTTATCGGTGATCGTTCGGGTTCGGTCTTGCATTAATTCACTTTGAATGTTAGGTGTATAGTAGTGTTATAACTGGTGTTTACTGGTGTAATTGATTCGTGTTTTTAGTCATTTACAGTAGTATGTTCGTAATCTATTTTGTTTATTCTGATATGGCTATCTTTAATTTTAATTAAATGTATTGTATTAACGTTCAAATGAGTCCCCGTGACGTCATCTTTATAGTACCAAAATATGTTCGTTTCCTCAGTTAAACCTCAACATTCTACATTTCCGGTTAGTACACTTGTTATTATAGTATCATTTATTTTTGTGAAAGTGTCACTTTTGTATTGTTCTCCTGTTCTGTAACCCTTGGTTAACCCATTTGTATTGTTGGTATTCATTACATATTTTATTAATTTAATATTAATGCTATAATTTCTTCATCAATTATAGTGTAGATGTATCTGATGAAATTTTTATAAGGTTTGATGAGGCATTAGGGACTTTGCACACATTTGCAGGAGTGGTTCTAGAAATGGGCAATGCACTTTATGCCTCATGATTATGGGCATAATATATAATGATTAATTGTTAAAACTTTATAACATATTAATACATTATTTAATATAAATTAGTACACTTTCTCAGTACTATATTGTGAACTTAGTGACAATTAAGACTAATTATTTGGGGATAATACACATAATTATTAATATTAATTATTAAGCGCTTGATATAATTTCAGCAGCTTATATAACTAACTATCATAACTATTTATGATAGATATCAGTGAGTATATATATAATATTTTTACAAAAATATTTTAGATTGTGGAAACTTATACATAACAATACAGTATATTACAATTTCTTGTATTAATTATTCATTCGTTGAGTAAGATTAATAATTATCGACATTAGATTATATTGTTGATTACAATACATAAGTAATTGAATACTTTAAATAAATAACTCTATGAAGAATGCTTACCATGGACCCATTTCATTTAAATTGGAAAAGATTGTAATAAAAAGGGAGAGGCAACTCCTTGAATTTGCTGAACAACAACTAGCAAGATATAAAGCAGGGATGGAAGAACTGACAGAAAGGAAGCTGAAAAGAAAGCCATTGCTAAAGCAGAGATGGAAGAACTTGAAAGAAAAACAGGCGGAAAAGAAGCAGAATTAAGGCAAGAAGAAGAAAGAAAGATAGCAAGAGATGAAATCGCATACGGATTTGAAGAAGAGAATAAATTGAAACGACAAGAAATCATATTGCAGCAAGAAATGGAATTGCCCACGCTTAAATTGGAAACAGCAAAAAAACTTAATTCACAGGGTGCTGCAGCAAATCAAAATGATATTGCTCAATCTGGATCTTCATCCACCCGACTTAAAGGTTAATTATTACTTTAAACTACACCATTCAAGTTACACGTGATGACCTTTCATCGTGGCTGGCGCGCTTTGAGGATATTTGTAAGGTCAATAACCTTGACAAAACTGCAATGGCACTTAAACTTAAGGAATTTTCTGGATGGCGAACCTGCAAGTGCCAGCACAAAACATTGATTACCTACATTAGCAACAGATATGAGGCCATTAAGACGTTGTTATTACGTCTGGTTTCCACTTGAACGAAGAGGCATGTAGATTACGTTTCAAAATTTATTGCCAGATAACAATAAAGATTTCACAGGTTTTATTGCTAACATACGCATACTTTTAACAGATGGGTTGAAACTGGCAGGTGTCAACAAATCTTACGACAAATTAGTCGAATTTGTTTATTGAGAGATAAAGTGTTATCTTCTGTCAGCCCTCCATTCTTTGCTTATTTGCAAGAAAGAAAACCAGAAACAATTTGATGATGAGTTAGAAAAAATTTCTTTAAATTACTGTACAGCACATCCGAATGCTAATATTTCTGGCTCGTTGATAAGAGAACCACTTCCTGTAGCCTCCAATATCGCATATAATAATACCAAACCGAGCACACACAGTGTGGAAAGAGGTAGGTTCAAAGGAAAATATGACAATAACTTTCATAAGGGACAGAATAACTTCAACATTAACTTTAATAGAGGAAGACTAAAAACCAGAAAATTATTCACCTCAGCTCAAGATTCTACAGTAATCCTCGCAACTCAAGTTATAATCGGTCAATATCAATATAACTAATGATAACAATTGGCAGAATGGCGATAATTATAACTCGAGACATCGAGATAAGCAATATAATAGACGACAACGAGATAATTCAACTAATTATTCTCGTAATCGTTCCCATTCTCGTGGATCTTCACATTATAACCACATAATACCGGGGCAGCAAGTGACAAATGATATCACCCCTAAGGTTTCAGGTTCCACCTAACGATAATACAAAGAATTCTTCTGATGCATGCTTCGCATTAAACTATAACGTGGCAAATAGTTTGCCCACAATGCAATCTTATTTTCAGAAGGCAAAGGAGACAGTGCATAAACTTGCGGACACATTAACACAGAAGTAGGTCTTGCAGCCAATGATGAACCGGCTCTCTGATTTTTAACAGAGGGATAGTAAATGGTTCTGTAGTTTCTGTATTGAGAGATTTCGGGGTCCACAACCATGGAGTGCGACAGTCGCTGAGTACATCCTAGATGTGCAACATCGGGGGGGATATGTTCGTTGCAATGACTTTTGGGGGGAACTATTGAGTTTTAACCCATACAGCTATTATTCATGTTAACACACCTTTTTTCACAGGTAACGTGAAGGTATGCATGCTGAAAACGCCAATAGCAGACCTTATGGTGGGTCGCATACACGGCAGCAATGGATAGTGTTCACCAGAAGATATTATTGTAAGGGAGAGACACAATCTATGCCACTGGAAACGCACGTGGGTCGTGACAACTAGAGCTCAGCTATACTCATGGACGAGTGTCAATGTTAATAATATGGGGTATGCAGAAAAACACAAGGAGAATATTGAGGTCAATTCACCTATTGACAGGGAATCATTTGCTACACAAAAAAATAATAATGACAAATTCTCTAATATAAATTTTTTAAACTTGTTAATAAGGTTGATAATTTAAATTCAGGTACTAAGAACTAAACTTTGGTTTATTATGAAAAATGATATACTATTTGATGTTTTAGTGATAATCACTGTATTTTAAACAACAAGTGATGGTTCCGGCTGTTTTAGATGTACATTCTTCGAACACGCTAATGATCGCAGTGTGCAGGACTT
>JAMPIV010010309.1:0-16483 GCA_024509875.1 Oreohelix idahoensis | reverse complement strand
GGCATGAAGTGTAAGACGAAATACTGTTTACGTTTCTTGCATTTAATGGACACACATTTCGACGACACAGGAACAGGAAACATCAGACAGGTTGGCATAAATCATCATAATATTGATCAATGCAATGCACTATCACCCGGGCATTCATGTTGTATAACAGTTCAATGTAATGTCAGTAGACAAGCACTCAGTATTTCAGCACATATGTATAATCTCAGGCCTTACTGACAAATCGCGTCAGTTAAGAACCAATGTTTACTCATGGTTCCCTGTAAGAACCTCGTCTAAGTCTTCAGGCCGAAAATTCAGTAAATGAATTTATGAATACAATGTTAAACCACCAGTAGTGGGTTTTCATATAATAGTATGCAGATCTCGATATCATCGTCTGATATTAAGGACATTCCTGTTCTCGATCGATGATTTTATAAGATTGAAACTTGGAGTCCAAAGATGGCTCCATCTTTGACTTTCGCTCACAACAAAGATAATGACGAAGCATGATCATAGGCTCTGTTCCTTTCATAAATATATGTGAATTAGACTCTGCATATCCTGTTCAATCATGTTGCGACATAAAATGTATATATATATATAACTGCAAGCAAATATGTCGTCTTAACATCGCTAATCAAACGCCTGTGCAGACGATAGCATGTCGACCTAGCTGAATATGACGAAAGATTCAATATGTCTGTTTTACCTTATTTCTCAGGAAAAACACAACAGCGAATAACGCGAATAACGCACGCCATTCCCTGGCGTCAAGAATCAACACTGGGGAAGAATCTCTGATAATTCAATCATAGAGATAAACAATCTCCTTTTCCCAAAAGGAATCACAGAGCTCAAGACAAATCTTCAGACCGCCTTCATCTAGGTCCAACAGGGCGGTACCTATTCACCTCCCTTCTTAGCGACACATCCGCCGAACAACCTATGACTCCAAGTTCGACACCAAAGATATAGTTCGACTTAGACATACAAAGATATTAAGATAAAAGACATACTCGTCCTACCTAGACAAGAACTACACATAGATTCGGGTCATAGATATTCTGAAGCAAGAACAACCTATTTCTAACCAAACAAAGAATAGATTGCTATAAACCTAGATTTCTACGCCATTCAATATTCAGCAAAGATACAAGAACCGATAACTCACAAAATGAATACACATCGCCTAATCTGAGTTCTGTCCGTCTAGACTGAAAATCGTGAATTCAAAGATAAACATATTTTTATCAGACAAATAAATACATTTTTCATTTGTATGCGTAATCTGTACGACACACAAAAGAATATGTGCGCAACAGATTACCCCACCCCCCGGGGAAAAAAATGAAAATCATTTTTTTTTTCATCTGAGAGCAACATACAATAGGCTCACAACGCACACATACTGCGCAGATGAGAAATATCTATAATTTATAAGCCAAATTAAGGCAAAGTTGAAATCTAGATCGACTGGTGAGAATACATCTCAACCTCTCAGAGAAAGCATTTCTCTTAAGCATAAATGTTTCCAGGGAGGTGTCACCAACGCATACTACTATACGTGCAATGACACAATGCATATAACAATTTCATATTTAAGCATTATAAGTACATGATTTACAAAAAAGAAAAATCATCAACGAGTACCGGTGAATATATATATCAATGAACGTAGTGATAGTAGTGATACAATCACTATATTACAAATCACAATGTGTATCTATTTTGATATAGAAAAGAAAAATCTGTTGTCGAGTTGGAAGTGTTAAGAAGTCCAAGACTCAACAGTTAAGTGGAATCATGTGGGCATCTAGACAGAATGTCTGCCGTCACATTATCTGATCCACGGATAGCTCGTACCGAAAAATGAAAAGGTTGAAGAGCAATTGCATATCGAGTAAACCTCGAGCTCTTCAAATTTTTACTCTGTATAGCCGTAAGAGCTTTCTGATCGGTTTCTACTATGAAATGTGCGCCTAGAAGGAATCTTTGTAGTTTGAGTATTGACCAAACCATAGCCAATAGTTCACGGTCTAAAACCGAATAATTCCTTTCTGCAGCATTAAGTTTTCTGGAGATATACATTACAGGATGCAGAGTTCCAGAGTACTCTTGCATTAGTGCCGCTCCAATCCCAGTGGATGAAGCGTCACTACGAAGAACAAATGTCTTATCTGTAGTAGGTAACACTAAAATAGGTGGTGATGAAAATAAAGTTTTGATCTTATCCAAAGAGGATTGGCATTCTTGTGACCAGTGGACTATATTAGGCGACCCTTTCTTTAGTAGTGTAGAAAGAGGTGCCATGATAGAGGATAGATTCGGAATGAATCTTCCATAAAATTGAATAAGACCTAAGAGACTTCGCACTTGCTTTTTAGTCTTAGGAATAGAGATGTTAAATATCTTAGTGATATTATGGTCCTCTGTCTTTAGGAAACCAAGACCCACTCGATGGCCTAAGAAAGAAATTTCGCTAAAACCAATGCAGGCTTTAGAGGGTTTCGATGTCAGGTTATACTCGCGTAGAGTAGATAGTAATTCAACTAACCCTGAATAGTGATCTTCCCAAGTATCGCTGAAAAGACAGATGTCGTCTAGATACGCGATGACATCTGACCGATAAGATAGAATTCGACGCATCATGCGTACAAATGTAGCTGGTGCGTTCATAAGGCCGAAAGGCATGAAATTCCATTGAAAAAGGCCTCTAGGTGTAGAAAAAGCCGTAAAAGGTTTGGCGCGTTCAGATAAAGGAACTTGCCAATATCCTTTGGTCAAATCTAGTTTAGTGAAAAAAATGAGATTTAGAAAGCCTAGTAAGTAGCTCTTCTAGTAAAGGCATAGGTTCAGCATCGAACTTGATTCAATTTGCGATAGTCAACGCAAAGACGTATGTTATTGTCTTTTTTTCCGAACAATAATCATCGGCGAAGAATATGCAGAAGTGGATGGTTCAATTATCTTTAAATCTATCATCTCATCCAACTCCTTCTCAACCTGTGCTTGAAAATGTATAGGGATAGGATAAGGTCTGACCCTAATAGGATTATGGTCAGTTAGAATAATGTCATGTTCAATGATATGAGTTTGTCCCGGGATGTCAGTAAGGACATCCTGAAATGTTTGTAACATAGCCGAAACTTGTCGCTGTTCTCCTAAAGACAAATCCGGAGAAACAGTAACGTTTTTCCATGATTCACTCGAATGAAATGGAATCATCGGAAGCGGAAGATTAACATCCGAAAAACTTGTTTCCTCATCCTGTATTACGGACAGTGATGAGTAATGACCATGTTGGACTGGAGAATCGTCCGTTGCCTGGAAAATAGGCTGTAAATAATCCGGACGTTCATGGAATTCCGTAAGCATATTGATGTGGAAGGTTTTATGCTTTCCATCAATATCGACAATGTAGTCAACATCGGAAATTTTCGAGATTATATCGTACGGACCTTTCCAAGAAATAGGAAGTCTGTTTTCCCTACAAGGTAGTAAAACAAATGCTTTGTCACCAGGACAAAGTTGTCGTAAGGTTCTTTTCTTATTGGCAAATTGTCTTGCCTTCTGCTTAGCAAATTCAGAAGAAGAAGTTGCCAATTTGCATGCTTCGATAATCTTTTGTCTCAGCGCGATGACATATTCGTAAGAGGATTTTGTGTCATCGGTAATATTATCAGCGGTTATGAGATCATGAAGTAAAGACATAGGGCCGCGCGGTCGCGCGCCAAAGAAAAGTTCAAAGGGGAAAATCCTGTATGTTCATTGGGGACCTCTCTGTAAGCGACGAGGGCCGCGGGTAAAACCCTGTCTCAATCTTGAGGATGATCCTCAGTTATCTTCCCTAGCAAGTTTTTAAGTGTTCTATTTAGCCGTTCGACCATCCCATTGGACATAGGATGATAGATACTACTCAAAGATCTCTCTATCTGCAGAGTCGACATCACTTGAGACATGGTATCCGATATTAGTTGGGTACCATAGTTTGACAATATTTCTCCGGGGAAATCCAGACGAGAAAATATAAGCCAAAGAGCATCTGCAATGACAGCAGTAGTAATGCTCTTCAGAGGAAAAGCCTCTGGCCAACGTGTGCACATGTCCACACACGTTAAAATAAACTGATCTCCTCTAGCAGATTTGATCTTAAATGGACCAATGATGTCTATCGCCATTTTTTGAAATGGTCGAATAGAAATGCCTGCAGCCTGAATAGGTGCAGCATGGCGTGGACCTTTGGATTTGACTTCTTGACATACTATACAAGATCGACAATAAATCCGTATGTCTTTGTTCACAAAAGGCCAAAAAAAAAAGCCGCAAGAACTCTTGACTTTGTACGGGAAAAACCCATATGTCCAGCACACTGAGAGTCGTGAGCGTGCTGCAAAATTTTAACTCTCAAATTCTTGGGAACAAGAATCTGAGAATGACTTGACTTAGCGGAGTCTTGCACCATACGTACAAGTACGCCATTCTTCATTGTAATCCAAGATTTACGCTTTGTATCTTTATTCGGATCACCTTTAGTTGCAAGAGTGAAGAATTTCTTTAGAGTCGGATCATCTTCTTGCTGTTTAATAAATGAGTCACGAGAAATTACCAAGGGATCGTCTTGGTTATGCACTTCATTATCTTTAATAGATGAAGTTTGAGGCATATTAAGAGCCTGAGCTCTAGTGACTACAACATTAGCAGTTTGCATATTTTGTTTTTCCCAAACGGAAATTTGTTGTGGAGTGCATTCTTTGACTCCGTGAATACGACCGATGATAAGATCAGCGATCGGATTCGGCAGAAGACATGCGTGTACATCTCCTGTAAAGAAAGGAGTAGCAATCCTAATGATAGCAGTAGAGTATTTCTCTAAGGTGCCGCCAAATGTTACACATTTGACTACTTTTCCAGTGGCACGAGAAGGATCTACAAGCGACTGCCTAACACCAATTGTGGTGCATCCAGAATCAAAAAGAACTGAGACTGGATTGTCATTTACTAAACCTTTATGTAAGACAAGAGAACCTCTTCCATCATGCGCGACTGACGCAGGAAGAGCGGGAAGAGGATGGCCACAACTTAAAGTGGACACCGTAGTTGGTTTAAATAATGTTTTGCATTGGGGGCACTGAGATGCTCTCCCAAAATCAAAAGCGGAACACGCCATATTATTAGCATCATTATTATCTTTGGTCTGTTTATAGTCTTCATGTGACTCTTGCTGTGCAGAGTTTCCATGATAATATGATTTATGTTTTTTGTATTGTGATCTACCTCGATTATTATTGCCTCTGTAATCATTATTATTTCATCTATTGTAACCCCTATTTGGGTTTGAGTCATAATTCTCATGGTTACCATTATCATATTCATTATAATGAGTATCTCTATAATTATGGTCTTGTTGTCTCCACGATGGATGACTTGGATAGTTCCTATAATGACTTCCTCTGCGGAAATTTCTATAATTATGACCACCTCTGTATCGAGGGCTGTCAGCTCGTCTCCAGTTCTTCGCAGAAGAACCCTGAAATGATTGGTTTCCTTGGTTTTGATAACTATTATGGTTACCTTTTTTCCCAAACTTGTTTTTTGGTCCCTGAAATTTGTGTGAATAATTAGGGTTGTATGGTGTTGCTGATGCAACTGGCATACTCTCTTTAATCTTATTGTTGCTAAGAGTTATGTCAGGGTGTGCAGTGACGTATTGGTCACAATATTCTTGCATTTCTTTTAGTGTCTTGGGTTTTCGCTCATGTAGGAATTCAAGGAATGGTTTATTAACACTTGACATAATTTTGTCCCTGAGCAACAAGTCCATAAGGGCTTCATATGTCTTTTCTGTTTTGGACAATTCAATCCAACGATTAAATGTAAGACGTGTCTGTTGCGTGGGTGGGTTTTCACCGGTATTGGAGGGTCCTTCGTTCGATTATTATCTTGGAACAAGGGTCAACGTTATATTGATTCATCATTTGTTGAATGTCCAAGAATACACTCGTTCCCTTCGGAGCTCATCAATATATATATACATATTTTTCTTATCAGAAGAGTTCTTCATTTGCATAATCAAGAACATTGGCAAATGCAGCAAATAGCTGTAACGTATCGATGTGATAAAGTCCTCAATTCAGAGTCCATGAATTTATTTACAGTTCACACACAAGACATTCACGTAGGTATAGATTCATATATAGTCATTAGAAATTACATGCATAGTATTCATGTCCGTCCGTGTCAAAACAATATGTCAGAAGAACATCGTGGCTATATACGTGCGCTGTTGTAGTCAACAGCCAGAAATGAGCACATGAGTTCTTGACAGCTACAATTTGAATCATAATGCGATTCTCCTTCCATCATTTAGTTAATTTAATTAATCTCATACTTATATTAATAACCGAACTGACCCTGAGTTCTACATCGATTTATATATATAATATAGGCTATATACTCAGCCTTTTTTCCTTGGAAGAAATACAAGACACGACCTTCTTGCTTGACGGATAGCGTAACAAGGGCCATGTAACCAAGTCACCCAGCGTGACCTTCCCAACGCGAATGCGTCATAATCTCCGCATATATTTCGCGTTCAGTATACCGTAAAATATCGACATATTCTATAAATGTTAATGACCCCTAACGTTGCGCATGGCTAAACCCCAGCAGACGCCGTCATTTAAAATAACACCGTAACAGATTTCCTGTCAGACGGGGGAAAAAAATCTATTAGATAGATTTTTTTTTTGAATAATATTAATCAAATTATCAAAAATTTAACAAAACCCGACGTATGACCTACGATGTTCTATCTAGAACAGTGTCGTGGTCATGTCAGTAATATCTTATAATAAAATCAACGTCATATCATACATATAACTTATATTAAACAAGGAAATGTCACTGTCACTAACTAATTAACTAATTAATTTGTTGTATGTATCGACTAACTAATAATGTGAGGTGTTATTAAAATTATTCTAACTAACTAAAATTAAAATAATTAATTATAGTATGTACGTATGGTACTAACTAATTACTATCTAATTTAATTACACTAATTAAAATATTAATTGGTGTGATATTATTTTGTTTCATCTTTTCTTTGTATATTTTATTTTTTTTATTTCATCACACTTTAACTTTATTTTATTATATATTAATTTAATAACTAGAAAATTTAACAATATCGGACATGAAGATCCAATCGTTGTTATATCCTGTTGACTTGTATGAAAGTTCATTAAGACACAAGGTTCATATTATCGAATTATGATATGATTATCCAATCATCGTTAGTTCCTTTATTAAAACTTTGAATGTAATTGAATCAGTCATCACAGTATATGTCCCTTCTACATCAGAGATTGTTCCTTTTTAACGGTTTTCAATCGAAATGAGTGATACGCAAAGTGGAAGTGAAGTCCAAATTTTCAAACGATCCGTAAAGCTTGATATTTTGATCACGACAGTTTATTTCGAAATGTCCTTATTTAAGTAGGAAGTCCAAATGAAGTGTTGTATATTCTGACGTGGCATTGATACAGTTCATTGCAAATGTAATGCTTGATTAGTCAGAAAATTTGAAATAGTAATATTCATTCAGAATCCGTAGGATGTCTGGACAACGTATCGGCTATGACGTTCTCAGTTCCTGGTATTGACTGTATTTCGAATTCGTAAGGTTGCAACGTAATAGCAAAGCGTGCAAGTTTAGCACTTTTATGGTTTGAACGACGTAATGCTGCTACAGATTTCTGATCAGTCTGGATCAAAAATGGAGATCCCAGCAGAAATTTTTCTAACTTGGTAATTGCCCAGATTACGGAGAGCAATTCTCGGTCTACAGTCGAGTATCGGAGGTTTCAGCTTGCGTGAGATGTAAAGTACAGAGTAAAGGACTTCATCATGATATTGGAGTAGACAAGCCCCGAGTCCGTAATTACTCGCATCTGTACGTAGAACAAACTTTTTAGAAGCATCTGGTAATCTTAAAACAGGTGGGCATGAAAATATGTTTAAGATAGTGCGAAAAGTTTTGTCACATTCGTCTGTCCAATTTATCCTTACTGGCATGTTCTTCTTTAGTAACGATGACAGGACAGCCGTGATGGATGATAGGTGAGGTACAAATCTGCTATAGTATTGGATCAAACCTAACAGACTCCTAACCTGTTTCTTCGTTTGAGGAACAGATAAATTTAATATTTTAGAAACCGTACTGGGAATTGTTTGGATACGTCCTGATCCAATAATGTGTCCTAGGAATGTTATCTCATTACACGCTATTTGAATTTTAGTTGGTTTAGCGGTTAAATGGTTATCCAGCAATATTTCCAAAACTGATTTAAGACCCAAAAAATGTTCCTCAAATGATGAACTAAACAAACATATGTCGTCAATGTATGTAATTATATCTGATCTACCTGCTAAAATTTTTCGCATCATGCGAATAAAGGTAGCTGGAGCATTCATTAGCCCAAAAGGCATCACGTTCCACTGGTAAAGACCTTGTGGAGTTGAGAATGCTGTGTAGTATTTGGCTCTTTCGGTTAGTGGAATCTGCCAATAACCTTTAGTTAAGTCAATTTTAGTGAAAAGTGTAGCATTGGATAGACGAGGAAGTAAATCGTCAAGGATAGGATGTGGTTCGCTATCCGGTACTGTCTGCGCATTAAGTTTCCTATAGTCAACACATAAACGTATGTTGTTGTCCTTTTTCCGGACAATGACTAAAGGAGAAGAAAAATGGAGATGTACTAGTCTCAATAATACCTAATGATATCATCTGTTCGAGTTCCTGAGATGTCTTACTCAGAAAATGTAGAGGTACAGAATAAGGATGAACACGAATTGGTGTATCATCGTTAAGAATAATATCGTGACTAATTACAGATGTGCAACCCGGTACATCCGTTAACACATCTGGGAAAGATTGTAGAAGATCAGCAACGCGTTGATGCTGTTGCGGTGTAACCGTAGAAGAAATGGTCACATCACGCCAAGATTTAGTAGATTGGACAATAAGTACAGGTAAAGGCATCTGCACTTCAGGAAAAGAAGATTCTTCCTCCTGTATAACAGATAGATTAGAATAATGACAAGTAGATACAGTATTGTCATCTAATTCATGAAAAATTGACTGTAAGTGTATAGGACGTGTATGAAATTGCTTGAGCATATTAATATGGAATATCTTTCTGTGTCCCTTGATATCTAAGACGTAATCAACGTCTGAAATTTTATCAGTAACCTTATAAGGACCAGTCCATGAGATCAATAACTTATTGTTATTGTGAGGGAGTAATACATAAGCCTCATCGCCTGGGAATAATTGGCGTAATCGTCTAGATCGATTTTGTATAGATCGAGCCTTAGCTTTTGCAGCCTCAGAAGAAGCTGTTGCCAATTGGCAAGACTCAATAATATTATTCCGAAGATTAATCACATACTCATAAGATGACTGAGTGTCCTGAGTCATCTCTGCATCAATTAGTAAATCTTTTATCAGTCCCATAGGACCTCTCGGAGGGGCACCAAAAACTAACTCAAAGGGAGAGAAGCCAGTTTGTTCATGTGGCACCTCTCGGTAAGCAAACAGGACAGCTGGGAGTGCTCTGTCCCAGTCCTGAGGGCGTTTAACAGTAACCTTATGTAAAAGTTGCTTAAGCGTACGGTTAAGTCTTTCAACTGCACCGTTACTCATGGGATGATAAATGCTACTCAAATTCCTATCAATGTTCCAGGTTTTCATTACCTCGTTCATGGTATCGGATATAAACTGCGACCCATGGTCAGATAATAATTTTCTAGGAAACCCTATTCTAGAAAAAATTAGATGTAGTACATCAGCTACATCAGTGGTAGTGGTGGTCTTCAATGGAATGTCTTCTGGCCATCGTGTGCATAAATCAATGCACGTGAGAACAAATCTATGTCCTCTCGCAGATGGTAGAAGTGGACCAATTATATATATGGCCATCTGAAAGATTTGCTCAGCCTAGGAACTGCCCAACGCTAAAAACACAACAGGATAAATGGAAAAATATAGAGAATATGTGACACTCAGAACAGAAGCAAAGAACAAAGTGCTAGCAGCAAAACAGAAGTCCTGGGAAGAATTTGGAGAAAAGCTAGAAAAAGATGCACAAGAAAACCAGAAATTGTTCTATAAGACCCTAAAGAACATGAGGAAAGAAAAACAATGCCCTCTCAAATTTATAAAGGACAAGCAAGGCAAATTGCTTACTGCCCCGAAGGAAATAATGGAAAGATGGAAAGAATATTTCTCAGAACTCCTGGATGGTGAGCATGATGAAGCATCAGAAATGATAACCACTGACACAGAAGAGGAAACCAATGATGGTGAAGATGACATAAAGATGGAAGAACTGAGGGCAGCACTAGAGAAAATCAAGATGGGCAAAGCAGCAGGGCATGATGGTATAACACCAGAAATGGTTAAGTACATGGGAGCATCAGGCGACCTATTACTCTTAAAGGTCCTACAGGCAGCATGGTGCAACAAGACCATACCAAAGGATTGGGAGATTGCCATCATAACACCAATTTTCAAAAAGGGTGACAATCGACAATGTGGAAACCATAGAGGCATATCCCTTCTCAGTGTCCCTGGTAAAATCTACTCTAGAATCCTAGAGCAGAGACTCCGACGCCTAGCTGAGCCACAATTGGAAGAGGTCCAGTGCGGATTCCGAGCAAACCGAAGTACTCAAGACCTAATCTTCACACTCAGACAGCTGAGTGAAAAGGCCCTTGAGTATAAGAGTGAGATCCATCTTTGTTTCATAGATCTGGAAAAGGCGTTTGACAGAGTCCCCTGGAGCAAACTTTGGGACTGTTTGGCAAGGAAGAATATTCCAGCACCTCTGATTCATGCTATACAGAGCTTCTACAAGTCTTGCAGAAATTATGTGAGGACAGCAAACCATAAGTCAGAAGAGTTCAGGACCACCACTGGTGTAAGACAAGGTGATATCCTATCACCTTACCTCTTCATACTCCTTATGGACGATGTCATCAAGGCATGTAAGGAGAGAACAAGAAAGTATTCAGTGGGGTACTGGAAGATGAGACAGGTCTATATTTCAGAGCTGGCATTTGCTGATGATGTTGCCCTGATTGCTAAATCAGAGGCACATCTCCAATCCAACCTGCAAGTCTGGAAGGAAGAGCTGGAGAAGAGAGGGATGGTCATAAGCAGCTCTAAAACAAAATCCATGGTGATATCACGAGAAGAAAGAACACATCAGATTAAGTTGGGAGAACAGGTCCTGGAGCAGGTCGACCACTTTAAATATCTCGGAGCTATTATAGACCGAAAGGGAGGCATCAAAGAAGAGTTGGCCACTCGGAAAGCAGCGGCTGGGAGACTTTTTCAGGCCATAAATCGTGGATTCCTCAGCAAGAAAGAGGTTGGTAAGAAATCGAAGATGGCTGTATACCGCTCCACCTATGTCCCAGTCTTGACATATGGATGCGAGTCGTGGGCAATGACTACAACCCACAAAAGCCAGATCCAAACCTCAGAAATGAGGTATCTGAGGAAAGTGGTTGAANTAACAAGAAGAGACATGGTCCGCAACCAGACGATCCGTCAAGGCCTAAAATCCCATCCGCTGCAGACCCAAATAGAACAGTCCCAACTAAGATGGTTTGGCCATGTCTGCAGAATGGGAGAAGATCGGCTACCACGACAAGCATGGGAAACAAAAAGCCAGGGATCCAGACCTCCAGGACGACCCAGAGTCTGCTGGGAGGACAACATTAGACAATCTTTGAAGGACCGAGGACTAGAATGGAACCAGGCCAGGAAGAAGACATCTGATAGAATGGTCTGGCGCTCTCTCTTCCAAACCTCTACACCTCACGGTAGAAGGGGAATGACTAAGTAAGTGGCCATCTTGTCAAAAGGTCGTACTGAGATATCGTAAGCCTGAATAGGCGCCGTGTGAAAAGCTCCACGTGCTTTCACTTCCTGGCATGTAGTACAAGAACGTACATACTGCGAAATATCCCGTGATACTCCTGGCCAAAAGAATGAAGACAATATTCGAGATCGTATTCGAGTATATCCCATATGTCCTGCACACTGCGAGTCATGCGCGTGTTGAAGAATGTACCGTCTAAAAGCAGTCGGTACCATCACTTGTTGTTTTACCTGTGATTTATCACTAAAGCATCTAATCAGTATATCATTTTTAACAATAAACCAATGTTTGTTATTATTCCCTGATGTTAAATTATCAACCTTATTAACTAGGTTAAAAAATTTATTTAGAGATTTGTCATTTTTTTGTTTGTTTGCAAATGATTCCCTGTCAATAGGTGAATTGACCTCAATATCCTCCTGTTTCTCTGCATCCATCTTATTATCATTGACACTCTCCATGAGCATAGTCTGAGCTCTAGTTGTCGTGGCGTTTCCAGTGCATAGATTGTGTCTCTCCCATTCAATAATATCTTCTGGTGAACAATCCTTGCTGCCGTGTATGCGACCCACCATAAGGTCTGCAATCGGCTTTTTCAGCATGCATACCTTCACGTTACCTGTGAAAAAAGGTGTTTTAACATGGATAATAGCTGTGGGGTAAAACTCAATAGTTCCCCCAAAAGTCATGCAACGGACATATTCCCCCGTTGCACAGCTAGGATGTACAAGCGACTGTCGCACTCCAATGGTTGTGGACCCCGAGTCTCTCAATACAGAAACTATAGAACCGTTCACTATCCCTCTGTTAAAAATCAGAGAGCCTGTTCCATCATTGGCTGCAAGACCTACTTCTGGTGGAATGTGTCCGCAATTTAGCACTGTCTCCTTTGCCTTCTGAAAAATAAGATTGCATTGTGGGCAACTATTCGCCACGTTATAATTAATAGCAAAGCATGCAGCAGAAGAATTCATTGTATTATCGTTAGGTGGAACCTGAACCTTAGGGGTGATATCATTTGTAACTGCTGCCCCGGTATTATGGTTATAATGTGAAGATCCACGAGAATGAGAACGATTACGAGAATAATTAGTTGAATTATACCGTTGTCGTCTATTGTAATTGTTATCTCGATGTCTCGAGTTATAATTATCGCTATTCTTCCAATTGTTACCATTATTATATTGATATGACCGATTATAACTTGAGTTACGTGGATTACTGTTGTATCTTGACTGAGGTGAATAATTTCTGTTTTGTTGTCTTCCTCTATTAAAGTTATTGTTAAAGTTATTCTGTCCCTTATGGAAATTAATGTCATAGTTTCCTTTGAATCTACCTCTGTCTACACTGTGTGTTCTTGGTTTGTTATTACTATGATATGCCATATTGGAGGCTACAGGAAGTGGTTCTCTTATCAACGAGCCAGAAAGATTAGCATTCGGATGAGCTGTGCAGTAATTTAAAGAAATTTTTTCTAACTCATCAATAGATTCTGGTTTTCTTTCTTGCAGATAAGCAAAGAATGGTGGGCTGACAGAAGATAACACTTTATCCCTCAATAACAAATCGACTAACTTGTCGTAAGATTTGTTGACACCTGCCAGTTCAACCCATCTGTTAAAAGTATTGCGTATGTTAGCAATAAATCCCGTAAAATCTTTATTATTATCTGGCAATAAACTTTTGAAACGTAATCTACATGCCTCTTCGTTCAAATGGAACCGACGTAATAACAAATTCTTAATGGCCTCATAGTCTGTGGCTAATGTAGGATCAATATTTTGTGCTGCACTTGCAGGTTCGCCATCCAGAAATTCCTTAAGTTTAAGTGCCCATGCAGTTTTGTCAAGGTTATTGACCTTACATATATCCTCAAAGCGCGCCAGCCATGATGATAGGTCATCCACGTGTAATTTGAACGGTGGTAGCTTAAAGTAATAATTGCCCTTAAGTCGGTTGGAAGAAGATCCCGATTGAGCATTATCATTTTGGCTTGCTGCAGCACTCTGCGAATTAAGTTTTGCTGTTTCCAATTTAAGCCGTTGCAATTCTATTTCTTGCTGCAGTATGATTTCCTGTCGTTTCAATTTATTCTCTTCTTCAATCCGTAGGATTTCATCTCTTGCCACATTTCTTTCTTCCTCTTCCTTAGCAATAGCTTTCTTTTCAGCCTCTTTTCTTTCAAGTTCTTCCATCTCTGCCTTAGCAATAGCTTTCTTTTCAGCCTCTTCTGCCTTATGGTTCGCAAGTTGTTGTTCCGCAAATTCCAGGAGTGCATCTCCCTTTTTGTTACAATCTTTTCCAATTTTAATGAAATGATCCAAGGTAAGCATTCTTGAAGTTGAATTATTTAAGTATTCAATTACTTTAACTAGTAATCACCAATAGAATCTATGTCGATAATTCTAATTACTCAAAGAATGAATAATCAATATAAGAAATTGCAATATTCCTGTATTGTTATTTATAAGTTCCACAAATCTATAATATTTTGTAAAAATATTATATATACCCACTAATATCTATCATAAATAGTTATGATAGTTAGTTATATAAGGTGCTGAAATTATATCATGCACTTAATATTAATATTCAATAATTATGAGTATTATTCCTAAATAATTAGGTTATTTAATCTTAATTGCCACTAAGTTCTCAATGTAGTACTGAGAAAGTGTACTAATTAATATTTAATATGTTTTAATATGTTATAAAGTTATAATAATTAAGCATAGTATATTATGCCATAATCATGAGCAATAAAATGCATTGCCCATTTCTTGGACCATCACTGCAAATTGGTGCAAAGTCCCTAATTCCTCTTTAAAACTCATAAAAATTTAATCATATTCATCTACACTATTATTAATGAAGAAATTATAGCATTAATATTAAATTATAGAAGGATGAAATGAAGACAAACAATACAATGTGTTAACCAAGGATTACAGAACAGTATTACCATACGACAAGACATTTTCACAATAAAAAAATGCATTTACAACTAAGTTGACTAGACCGGAAGTGAGAATTAAAGAATGAACTGAATAGATAATTAACCTGCGTACACAAAAATTAGTGACGTATTCTTGGACTCATTAACGGTTGTACAACAAAAATATAAACTGAAAGATAGTAAGGTCAGAAAAAACACGATAGATTACCAACATTGTTACAAAACTGAATAAAAATTAGAACCAAATACACTAGAATACCACAGTTATAACACGACTATACAACTAACATGCAAGGTGAATTAATGCAAGACCGAACGACACGATCACCGATATCCGACGCGTTCTTCGCGAAATGCTATTAATTCACGGCCTTAAGAAACATTCAGAATGAATATCGGCATCCTTAGAGCCACGTTATTCATTCCAAACCGCCGCCCATCCATACCCGCTACATGTAAAAGACAGAAACAATATTTAACATGGCTACGAAAATGAAGAACATGGCATTATCGGACAAATAGGATTAACTTATTGTAACCTTCAAATAAGTTACTTATCTTTTTGCCTCGATAGATTCATACAATGCTTGCTTCGCCAACGGACAGTAGGACCTATATTTCATGCTCATGTTGATTGAATCTATTTTCCAATATTCGATTAAGCGTTTATAGATAATCTTCTTCAAAGACCTTGAAAGGCGGCTGCCATCACTACAGCTGATTCATCCTGTTGTCAAGGGGGTGTGACGTCATCGGTGTAGATACAAAAAGTGTTCATTTCGCTCGAAGGAAAATTATTTCTTTCAACTCGATAATCTTTGAGTAATTTTTTTACAATGAAATTCCAGTTCCGCACCACATCGGCCACCACTGTTGCGTGGGTGGGTTTTCACTGGTATTGGAGGGTCCTTCGTTCGATTATTATCTTGGAACAAGGGTCAACGTTATATTGATTCATCATTTGTTGAATGTCCAAGAATACACTCGTTCCCTTCGGAGCTCATCAATATATATACATATTTTTCTTATCAGAAGAGTTCTTCATTTGCATAATCAACAACATTGGCAAATGCAGCAAATAGCTGTAATGTATCGATGTGATAAAGTCCTCAATTTAGAGTCCATGAATTTATTTACAGTTCACACACAAGACATTCACGTAGGTATAGATTCATATATAGTCATTAGAAATTACATGCATAGTATTCATGTCCGTCCGTTTCAAAACAATATGTCAGAAGAACATCGTGGCTATATACGTGCGCTGTTGTAGTCAACAGCCAGAAATGAGCACATGAGTTCTTGACAGCTACAATTTGAATCATAATGCGATTCTCCTTCCATCATTTAGTTAATTTAATTAATCTCATACTTATATTAATAACCGAACTGACCCTGAGTTCTACATCGATTTATATATATAATATAGGCTATATACTCAGCCTTTTTTCCTTGGAAGAAATACAAGACACGACCTTCTTGTTTGACGGATAGCGTAACAAGGGCCATGTAACCAAGTCACCCAGCGTGACCTTCCCAACGCGAATGCGTCATAATCTCCGCATATATTTCGCGTTCA